>CM033624.1:8023167-8161524 GCA_019453435.1 Rhinogobius similis | reverse complement strand
TGCAAATTACTCACAATGAGGAATGACAGTACTGCACATCTAAGTGTTCCAGGAGTACAAATAAAAGGCGTGAAAGCTTGGTAGAAGTGGATAAGCTATGTGGTAGCAGCTGAGCATATAACTCAATTGAATTCCTAATATATTTCTGCAACTTCTGAGAGATTTAAAAATGAATGGGAAATTTAGTTCTGGAACACAAAGCGGGCTTTGAGGACCATTTGGGTTGGAAGATGGTTTCCAGACACACTAACATTGGTTGAATGTGCCACATAACTTGCAATAATTCAATTAATTCATATTTTTTCGTTGTTAGAGATGTGTGTTGGGCAAAAAGCAGACAGAGACAAGAGCCACTGAACACCAGGAAAATAAATTATTATTATTTAAATGAATACAACAAACAATACTAGCTTGTTAACAACAACCATATAATTTTAAAACAAAAACTACAGAACTGCTATAGTGGTACTAAATTATGACAAAAATGTAATGATTTCAGATCGCTAAAGATACAAATTTGGTAACCATTAAGACAATGGCCCCGTTCCTCCAGATTGATTGACTTTGGAGCTACGTTTAGGACCACACTTCTGTTAATTGCGGTCTGCGCGTTTCCACAACAAGTGCCCTGCTCACAGGGGCCTGGCTCACAGGCCCTCCTACATGAGTAGCTGATGTCACCCAAACACTTGATTTTCTTGATAAATAGGATGTTAATTGTATCCGAGGTATACTTTTTATACAAAGTGTACCGCGGTGGCAGAGCGGTTAAAGCTTCTGCCTCTCAATAAGGAGATCGTGGGTTTGAATCCCAGACCACCCCAACATCGTGGGTTTGAATTCGAACCACCCTAACATCACATGATCTCTCTGGGTGGAGTCTGCATGTCCTCCCATGTTGCAAGTGGGTTCTACTCCGGGTTCTCTGGCTCCTCCCACCGTCCAAATACATGACTGTGTAGGATTATTGACAACTCTAAATTGTCCATAGTGTGTGTGAATATGAAGAGTGAATGGTTGTCTGTCCTTGTCTGTCATCTCTGTGTCAGCCCTGCGGCGAGTTGGCCACTGTCCAGGGTGTACCCTAAGTCACTGGGATAGGCTCCAGTCACCCGTGACCCCTAGAGGTAGAAAATGAATGAACTTTTTATACATAAGGCTGATCTTAGTGATTTAGTATTTCCAAGTTTGTGGTGCTGTGAGGGAAATGTGGTTAAAGCTAGAGCGTACAAGAAACAACTTCCGGTTTATGTCCAGCCTTTTCGAGTTCATTTCACTTCTCTGCCTCTACAAGAGTCTCCTTATATAATGCGTTGAGTTTGGATGTTAGTTACATTATGCACTGGAAATATAATATATTAGGTCTTGATGCTTGAGTGCTGTGTGTGCGAAGTAAACAGGAAACAGCTGATGCTAACATGTGCTAGCTTTGTTTATGTAAAGTCTGTCAGCGCCAACAAATAAAGTTATCATCACTGGAAATCCGGCAGTTTGTCACCAGATCAAGTCAGCGTTTGGTGAGGAATAATTATTTTCTGTTTGCATTTTACAACTTCTTGTTGTTTTGTCTCACCTCTGCCCAAGCTAGTACTTCCATGCAGCCCTCTTAGGACCTCTCAAGCGGGGCAGCACGCTAGTTCACTTATGACATTGGAGACCCTCTCGGTCCACGATCCACTCCAAAGCAAATCCAGTCAAAGCGATGCTTAAAAAGCAAAGCTAGGATTATCCACTAGTTATCCCCACGATGTGCTTGCTCTGTGGTTCGATGCTCCAGTAGAATTGTGATTGGGCGCTGGTTCCTGGGTTAAACTGTGTTGTGTTGGAGCCGACTGAGAAATGAGTGATGAGGCGTCACCTGTTTGTACAGTCTGCTCGATGTCAACGCTGGGTTTCAGAGGTGACACTCACGGTTCTGGTTTGAGGGTAAAAGTTTGGTTTAACTGTGTGCATCCTGAAAAATAAAATGGCCGTGAATAGCTTCGAACATAAGAAGGTTATTATGTAAAATGTTCTACAATTAATATAACAGCCATACTCTTTGCTTGACTTTAATCCTAAACTGATGGATTTCCCAGTCTTTAAAGGAAATGATCTTTTCACAACACTCTCTGGTATCGTCCAGAAGTCAGCGTGGGTCAGATCGATGATGCTCACATACCATCATAAATCCGCACTGAGAAAACCCTGGTCGCTTATAGTCAGTACAGTATCTTCCTTCACACTTCAAGACATTTTCTTCAGTCTCAAGCAAAATGTCTTCTTCTTTGTCACATCATTTTTACAGAGAAGATCTTTTTGTATCCAGTTGTAAATCTAAACTGACATCCCTGCTGACGGTTCCTCCTTGCAGCGACCTCACTTGATCTGTCTCTGCTCTGATGAGACCAGGTCGTCCGTACAAGCACTGTTCACAAAAGTACACATTAGCAAGAGGATTCAGTGAATAATAATGTTAACATTATAAACAATGTATTATTATCTACATTTTGCAATATATTCTGAATGACTATACATTTTTCAACCCAGGGGCCCAAATGATGTATCGTTGACTTGATCCAATCAAATACAGATGTCACTTTTCTGATTGCAGGGTCCGCCACCCACTTTGTCTCTAGGAGAAGTTAGTACTTTGCAGGAGTGTCCCGACGGTATGGCATTTAACTTATCTCTATGGAGACACCATCATATCAAGTTACAGGTCAGATCTGTGGAGGAGGTGGCTTTGTTGTTTTTTAAGGTAATTATATAGCAGTAAAACACATTCAAGCAACAGTATGTAACTGTTTGGAGGTTGAATCATTTCATGGGAATGGAATTTTCAAACTAGACTTCTCTAACCTAACATTCTCCATGGAGATGGATATGTTTAATTCCATACTGTGGAATATTTAAAATATTTTAGCCAAAGGCACACCACGGAAAAGCAGTATAAATCTGCTTTTTGGAGATGCAAGCCTGCTAATAATAATAATAATAATATTATTATTATTATTATTATTATTGTTGTTGTTGTTGTTGTTGTTGTTGTTATTATATTACAATAATAATATTATTATTATTGTACCTTTCTTTAATCAGGAGGTCCCATTGAGATGTGAAATGTCTTTTGCATGAGAGACCTGGCCTAGGCTGTTCTAAAACTGTTAAAACAAAGCACCGAACACAATCACAGAAAATCAGAGAATATTACATAATAAAAACAACTTTTTCAAGAAAAACATAAACAATTCCCAGTCACCACACTTTTTTATCTTCTTGAATTTAATAAGTGACACTTCAGCCTCCCAACAATTTGCACTTTTAAATGCATTAAAAACAACCAGAATGGGGAAAACATTTTTATTGTGGTCTATTTTTGGCTAAAAAGTAATGCACTTGGGCTTTACATTGAATAAATATAAAATAGACAGTGATGGCAAGAATATTTTGAAAACGTATTCAGGTACAGAATACTGGATAGCTGCATTAAAATGTATATTGTAACTATTCCATTACTTGGTTTAATCAAGAGTACTGTAATCTGAATACTTAGAATACTTTCATAGAGTTACATGATGTTGGATCATGAAAAGCTTTTGGTTTTGATAAGATAACCTTTACCGCAAATTACAGATGGAATAATCACACATGTGCTCACTGTTAAAGAGTGACTATAATAGAATACAGTTAATCACAATTAGTATTCTGAACATGTATTTTCCGTACAAGTATTCAGTTCAGTAAGTATTCAACACTGAAAATAGAAATGTTTAAACACATACTGTGGAAAATTCCAGGCAAAGCAGTAACACCTCCATGGACACATTGTGACAAAGTGCACATTTAAAACAAAGAAAAACACAATTATTAATTGTCCTTTGTGGAGGGAATTTGATTGGAAGGTGAAAGTTAGTTTTTGTACGACTCCAAAGGTACTGTCTGGCTTCTTTCCATCAGCGCCTCCATTATGTTGGAGAGGCTGTGGTAAGACTGGAGCTCATACCCATATTTTTTGGGACTGCCAAAAACACAAAAACATGAATGGACTTGCAAAACGCAATTTCTGTGATACTAAAGGCCAATTCATACTTCATAAGAAGTACGAACTTTGTTCGTGCGCCTCGGGCTGTAAGAACAAAATTACGTCATTTTGTTCTTACAGCCTCTGTTCGGCTGTTCTCGCAGCCTGTTCTTGGTACATCAGCTGAGCAGAACTTTGTTCGGCAGAGCTGCGTCAACTAGGCTCTGATTCGCCAGTTTTTCAAAAGGGGCGGGGTAAATTTCCTTGGGCGCATGCTGGAGAAATAGTGTTATCCTAAAGACAAGGGGCTGACATCCGGAAGTACGAAAAGTTCCTCTTCTCATCCATCTCCCGCATTTGTTGAACGAGCAGACTGTATTCGCCCTGTACGACCCGCGTTGTATTTAGCGGCCGAACATGCCATCTTCGCTCATTTTGTCCCGTCTCCTCGGCCAGCGCATGTAAAAAAAAAAAAAAGTCGCCATCCTCTTCATCTTCAAACATCATCCTCTTTTCTTCCTCCTCCTCTCTCATCCACTCAAAAACTACATCTGTCATTGCCAAAACGATATCAACTGAGCTGTCAGCGATGGTAATCTCCATAGAAACAGCGTGGACACAGTTGTTGGGGATCACGGGGGGCGGGGTCTGAATGAGTTCGGCTGCGGCGCTTGAGCTGAAGTATGAATGCCAGAGTCGAAACGAACTTTGTTCTTGTTCTTATAGCCTGAGGCGCACGAACAAAGTTCGTACTTCTTATGAAGTATGAATTGGCGCTTAGTCTGGATCTACCTCTGAACATGTCATATTAAATACTGGGATGTTTACCTATAGAACAGATGATGCCGAGTGAAGACAAACTATATATTCTAGGAGTTTTCTTGCTAGTTGCCGGAAAAAATTATAACTATTTCATGGAAAAGTGTCCTTCCACAGAAACAGATACAGGATGCTTACAATATGGAGGAAATTACAGCACAACTGCGTCTGAAAAAAGACTCTTTCATGTGAAAATGATCACATGTTAATAGATATTTAGAACAGTTGAAATGAATATTCTGCCAATGAGTGTTCTGTGTATATCTTTTATGTTTGATTGTTTAATAAAAGCATTAATATAAAGATGTAAATTTCAAAAAAGCGAGTTTAAAAAAATAAAGAAAAAGGTAGTAAAATGACCAATAAATAAAACCTACTGTGCTACATATTCCACCATAATAATTGTACATAAAGTAATTATTTATTACCACTAGATTAATATGCAGCCTTTACACAACTTTCTCTTACAACAGCTGAACTTTAATTTTACCCTCAGTCTCTTCACTAACACACCTCGATTATTGCTAGCTCACAACTGATCCTTCTTGATCAACTGTTACATACCTTTTACTTAAAAGCGCTGTCTATCAAAAAAAGACTAAAAGTACTCACCATGTACAATGATAATAGTAATCTGCCAGAGTTTCATTTTTGCTGCAGCTGAGTTTGTCATACACTTCCAGTATGTTATGAAGCAGGAACTGTACTTCAACAGTGCACTTCTCTGAAATAAATACTACAAGTACAAGTCTACTTCCTCTTTGATCAAGCCCACAATGTTGCTGCAACTATACAAATCATGCATGAAGTACATTTACATAGACACACAGTGAGAAACAGGGGCGTAGGGTCAGTCTATTTGCACTGCCAAATTTGCACTACTGTCAAGCCAACTGTAAACTTTCTGTATATTGTCGAAGTCTATTTTATTTTATTCCTAATTCCAAAGCAAGTTTCTAGTTTGTGAATCTTGTTCTCTGGCAATACCAATCCATTTTTCCAGTTCTGATTCTGAAATTCTGGACTCCAGGTGCAAACCTTCACAGTGGGTCCTAATATCTAATTTTGTAAATATATTTATCCCAGAAAATGTGGCTTATTTTTATTCCCTATTGCTAGAAAATACACCCTATGGTTTCTACATATCTTCACAGTAATTCTCTAATTTATAGACATACAGTGTAGCTATGGATCCATATTATACTACAGTACTGTTTGTTTTCGCTGAAACTATCAGTTCATTTTCAAAAACATCTTGAAACCCATTATTGCTACAGGAAATGGCACTAACAATCACTACACATACTTTTAAAGCTTTGATTGGGTCCTCATACCTCAATCATAGTTGTATTTAGTCTCTCATGGACTTTACTCAACCGCAAATGCATTTTATTACAACAAAAATAGAAGGAAGAGTAGAAAAATGTACCTGAGAAAAACATCATGCTTTTTCAGGGCCCCTCTCTGCCCTTGGCCCTGGAAACCAGTGCCCTTTCCCCCCTAGTGCTTCGCCTCTGGTGAGAAAAGGCAAGTGTGAAGACGGGCGATACCAGTGACTTTTGTTTGACACATCATACAATGCAACAGATTTTACCGTAATATTGGCCTGTTACCAATGTGGTTTATTTAAAAGAAGACATATTAGACATATTAAGACATATTATGCTATTTTGGGTATATTTTGAATCTACGTAGAACATGTGAAAGCTCTATCTATTTGGGTAAAAATAGTAGCTAAATATATGCTAACTATAGTTTGAAAGAGGAGTGGAAGGTGCTGTACCTGATTTTTACCTGATTCTTTTGAAACATGAAAAACAGAACAAGTTCACGTATTTCGATTTTTTGCACGTAATGAGGCGTTGCCCCAGTACGGCTATATCAAAAAGCATCTGTTGGAGTGAAAATGAAACCACAGCACTTCCTCTACGTCTAAATATATAGTGCGTTTTATTCTACGAGAAACAGGAAGTGCGTTGTTAGCATGCTAATGTTTGTTAGCTTTACCCGGGACGGCAAAACTTCCTGAGAGACTCGTGAAAAGTGCTAAGAAATGGAGGTGAATTTAGGATACTGGGACTGCATTAGGTAAGTGAGCGACGCATGTGACATTAGTTCCCAGTGAACATGGATTTAAACCTGTTAATCTATTGTTTTTTATGCCTGTCACTGTTCTAACAATCGCAAAATGGCCGCCACAACATCAGTATCCATGATCTCTTTTATCCAATGATTGAGCTTGGGATCGTGACGTCACAGATAACAGAATTTTCAGATAGCCCAATGTTAAATCAATGGAAATTTTAAGATGCGAAATACTAAACTTTAATTTAGTAATTAGCGAAAAGCGTTAATTCAAAAATATTCTAACACTATATATTGATAAATGTATTTACCAGAAGTGACACAGCAGTTCATCAGGTTCTTCAATGGATTTTTTTTTCACTTATTTTCCACATAATTTTGGCTAATTTTTCTCTATGTAAGTTTAACAAACCAGCTGCAAACATGGCGGACTTCCATAGTAACGGCTTTTTTTTTTTTTTTTTTTATGTACTATCCCGAGCCCTATATCCCCCTCAGCAGATTCCCGAGCTTCGATCACTGAGCGCCAATCTCTATAGTAATGGATTTGCGATGCCCGCTGTCTTTAGGTAGATCGAGCTCGTCAGTCGACACCTTTTGGGCTTCAACTCCTGCGTCTGTAAATAATTACTATAATTACTATATGACTGTTTTCAGGCCTCCTAGGAAATCGGTGCATTACTGACTTGTTGTTGCTCGTGTACATTAAACATTTTACACAAATCAATCAACTTTATATAATGTTTTAGCGGTGAGACTTTTCACTCCCTCGCTATTTGCATCAATGGGGTTCTCATCAAACCGGAAGCACGTTTACAGCAGGAGTGAGAATCTGTGGCAAAAAGAGGCAAAAGTGGGAAAGGCGGAATAAGGTGAATGGCCTTTACAAGTTAAAATAATACATGCTCCTCCACGTCGAGAGGAGCCAGCTGAGGTGGCTCGGACATCTGTTCTGGATGCCTCCTGGACGCCTCCCTCGGGAGGTTTTCTGGGCATGTCCCACCAAGAGTAGGCTCTTGTTTGGCCTGGGAACACCTCAGGATCTCCCCGGAAGAGGCGGAGGAAGTGTCTGGGGTGAGGGATGTCTGGGAGTGCCTGCTCAAACTGCTGACCCCGCAACCCGGCCGCGGATAAGCAGAAGAAGACGAAGACATTTTTTAAGCAACTTGCACAACACTGCATTTCTAGCATCCTAACTATTCACTGCGATCAGTCTATAGGCACTTTTCACAACTTTCAGGAGCCAGTTTTGCAGTCACGTTAAGCTAACAACAACCAGCATGCTAACAGCGCACTTCTAGCTTTGCAGAGAATAAAATGCTCCTGAATTAAATGCTGCCTTTGTGTGCTCCTGAATAGGTGCTTATACAAAGTATTTGCACAGGGGCAAAAGAACAGATTTCACTTTATTACACGAAAATGTAACAACATTTTTGTTTAACAGCTTTAAACTCGGTTGCTTCACAATTTGAGCGTTAAGGATCATGCTTCACCTGACCGCGCTGACAGTCAGTGTGTGTTCATGTCAGATACATGATCTGTACGCCACCCGCAGTCATCTTTATTATGGTCACTAACGTAAACAAATGTAAACTCCAAAGAAAATCTGTGTAAACTGCTCAAATCAGAAAAGTCCTAATCTTTACTGTTAGCTGTGATTCTGACATCGTACAGAAGAACATCTGCATTTTAAAACACAAATGTAGTGTAACCGAAGGTGCATGGTGTAAAATTTATGTAAATTAAATGTAACCTCTGTGACTAAATAAAACTAAAGAAAACCAACAACGCCACCCAGAGAGAGGGCTCTGGGACCCAAAGTAGAATAAACAGTAGAGACCTAAGGCGCACAGGTAAGTTTATCCAAAGCACAGGAGCCAGGTTCCAGTTACATTGTCTTTATTCTTTCACATCACCGAATAAAACAAGTTTCATTTAATTTAATTAACAGTAGCTACAATAATTTAAAACCCATGGATCCCACCCATACACACTGCAATTTAAAATGTCCCGGCGACTGTCCCTCAGACCGGGTACAAAGCGTCTGAATCACAGGCACACGCACCCAACACAGTGCCCACTTGAGGCGCACCGCCTCACACAGAAGGGTAGGGAGCAAATAAACAGGTACGACAAACAAAAGGAAGACGAAAAAAAGGAAACAAAACAGTAAAAAAAAAAAAACGAGAACAAAAGAGCAAAACAGTAACCAAAGAAAAACAAAACAAAAGCCAAAAACAAAAGAACAAAACAGCAGAGGGCAGCGTGCCTCGTGCCGCTGCTGGCAATGGTGAAACCTAAAAAAAGGAATTAAGGTTACACAGAAATGTAGTTAATATGTTAACTGAGGTTCGTGAGCAGGACCACGCCCCCATCGTCGTCCCTGGGCACACCTCTAACTCCCAGAAGCTTCATATACCAGCCTATGCCTCAATCACTGTTTGCCGCTATTCTCTCGACTCACCCCCCCTCTCCTTCTATGTATATGCTTTCTCTTTCAGCGTCCAGTTCCCTAAAGGGGGGGTCCCGAATCGGCTGGGCAGATCACCGAGACGGAGCCCCCACACTGAGTCTCATCACCCAGCCATCGTCTGCTAGCACGAGCTACTTCAAATCACCTGCTTTCTTTCACTAATAAATGATTGTATCGCACATCTCGTGGCGGCGTGGTCCTTGCTAATGAAATCTAAAATAAAGAGCCAGACACTAGGAGCTAGAGCCTACCAATTTGGAATTTAAAGTTAACGCAGGCTGGAAGCCGAGCAGGAGGCGGCGCTCAGCAGCAGGAGCCCAATGAAGCGGTGAAGTTTGCTCAAAGCGCGTGGCGCCAGTTGTGAGCAATCTAAAATAAAAAGACTATTTTAGTCTTTGCATAGGGCATGGACAAACATTACATTGTGATCAATTTACCTGTTCTAGACTTCCGGGTGGAAAGCGAATCAAGATGGATGCATAGTTGATAGCTGCGTGAAGTCGGTTATTAAAAATACCTCCAGGTGATTAAAATATTTCCAAAGATCACTGTGAATTATATCACAACGGAGGAAGATGCCCCCTAAAAATAGGACTGACAAGAAACCGCCGAGACAAAGCGAGGCAACCGAAGAGATTGGAGGAGCTAGCGTCGATGAAGCTAACATGGATGGAGAAGCTAGCACCGCCATCGAACATAATAAACTCCTGCAGAGTATTGCAACTCTTACTGCCGAACTGCAGGTTTTTAAAAAAGACATTAAACTCGAACTGGGAGAAATGAAAGACGTAAAGAAGTAAAGAAGACGATGAAGGAAGATTTCAGACAGTTTAAAGAAGAGTTGCTGCAAGAGATTCAGAACCAGAAGGACGAAATAGCGGAAACACAAACGCGAGTTGCAGAGTTGGAGACCGCTTGCCTGGACATGAAGGAGACTTTAATTTTCACGATGAAACAAAACTCTGAAATGCATAACAAGATTGTGGACCTAGAAAGTCGTGGGCGCAGAAATAACATCCGTATTCACGGAGTCCCGGAAGAAAAGGAAGGCAAATCTGTCCACGAATTTGTCGCGGATATGCTTAAAGCTCACATCAAGCTACCCGAGGGAGTTCAACTACAAATACAACGGGCGCATAGAGCACTGATTCCTAAACCACCTCCTTCAGCGGCACCAAGATCAATCATCGTTAATTTCCTTCAGTTCCAGGTCAAAGACCTTGTTTTAAAGAAGGCTTGGCAACAGAAAATAGAGGTGGATGGCAAACGCCTTTATTTTGATAATGACTATGCAGCCGAAACAATGGGAAAACGTAAAGCGTATGGCCCAATCAAGGCAGCTCTAAAAGCTAAGGGCATACGATTCAACACACCATACACTAAGATGAGGGTGTTCTGGGAGAACGGGATTCGTGCCTATGACAGCGCGGACGAAGCGGGACAAGACCTGGTCAGGAGGGGACTCTTATCAACCTGGTCGGGGAGAATCGACAAACGAAAGGTCGCGGAGGAAAGGCTGGAAGAGCTGATGCCGTGGAAGCGCGTCAGTACCAAGGACGTTGCAGGACAACGTGCGAGGGAGAAGCTCACGGAATTTCGACGTCTTGAACAACAGTGAAGTAAAATAATAATTACAGTGTTAATAAGCTATGGCATGTACATACTATAACTTAAGGAAGCACAAAATTGGCTTGAGCCTCATTTATAAATATACCGAATTTGATGCATAGGGTCATGTTATTAATACAGAAGATCAGGAAACCGACATAACTTTATACTTTCACCAGATGTTGGACACTTCTAGTACAGATAGATTACCACTGGTTGGGAATTTGTTTATTACTAGTGAGGGCCACCACTTAAATGTGGTATTACACCCTCTACCCACCAACAGGGACTTGGGATTTCTTGTTATATCCCTTTCTTTTGGAAGTTTCAATGTTCATTGTTCATCCATCCATCCATCCATCTTCTTCCGCTTATCCGGGGCCGGGTCGCGGGGGCAGCAGTCTGAGCAGGGACTCCCAGACTTCCTTCACCCCAGACACTTCCTCCAGCTCCTCCGGGGGGATCCCGAGGCGTTCCCAGGCCAGCCGAGAGACATAGTCCCTCCAGCGTGTCCTGGGTCTACCCCGGGGCCGCCTCCCGGTGGGACATGCCCAGAACACCTCCCGAGGGAGGCGTCCAGGAGGCATCCGGAACAGATGCCCGAGCCACCTCAGCTGGCCATAAAAACTATGAACAGAACCGGTGACAAAGGGCAGCCCTGGCGGAGTCCAACATGCACCGGGAACAGGTCTGACTTACTGCCGGCAATGCGAACACAGCTCCTGCTCCGGTCATACAGGGACCGGACAGCCCTTAACAAAGGGCCCCGGACCCCATACTCCCGGAGCACTCCCCACAAGGCGCCCCGGGGCACACGGTCGAATGCCTTCTCCAGGTTTACAAAGCACATGTGGACTGGTTGGGCAAACTCCCATGAACCCTCGAGCACCCGATGGAGAGTATAGAGCTGGTCCAGTGTTCCACGACCAGGACGAAAACCACACTGCTCCTCCTGAATCCGAGGTTCGACTATCGGTCGGATTCTCCTCTCCAGTACCCTGGAATAGACCTTAGCGGGGAGGCTGAGGAGTGTGATCCCCCTGTGGTTGGAACACACCCTCCGGTCCCCCTTCTTATACAGAGGGACCACCACCCCGGTCTGCCAGTCCAGAGGTACCGTCCCAGACTGCCACGCGATGTTGCAGAGACGTGTCAGCCAAGACAGTCCCACAACATCCAGAGACTTAAGATACTCAGGGCGGATCTCATCCACCCCCGGAGCCTTGCCACCAAGGAGCTTGCCAACCACCTCAGTGACTTCAGCCAGGGTGATGGATGAGTCCACCTCCAAGATCTCAGCCTCTGCTTCCTCCTCGGAAGACGTGATAGTGGGATTGAGGAGATCCTCAAAGTATTCCTTCCACCGTCCAACCACATCCCCAGTCGAGGTCAACAGCTCTCAACCCGCACCGTAAACGGTGTTGGTGAAGCACTGCTTCCCCCTCCTGAGGCGTCGGACGGTTTGCCAGAATTTCTTTGAGGCCAACCGATAGTCCTCCTCCATGGCCTCCCCGAACTCCTCCCAATCCCGAGTTTTTGCCTCTGCGACAGCACGGGCTGCAGCACGCTTGGCCTGCCGGTACCTGTCAGCTGCTTCAGGAGTCCCACAAGCCAGCAAGGCCCGATAGGCCTCCTTCTTCAGCCTGACGGCATCCCTTACTTCCGGTGTCCACCACCGGTTCGGGATTGCCGCGCGACAGGCACCAGAGACCTTGCGACCACAGCTACGAAGCTGCCGCATCGACAATGGAGGTGGAGAACATGGTCCACTGGACTCAATGTCTCCAACCTCCCCCGGGATCAGGGCGAAGTTCTCCCGGAGGTGTGAGTTGAAAACCCTGCCGACAGAGGGCTCTGCCAGACGTTCCCAGCAGACCCTCACGATGCGCTTGGGCCTACCAAGTCGTTCCGGCTTCCTCCCCCGCCAGCGGATCCAACTCACGACCAGGTGGTGATCAGTTGACAGCTCCGCCCCTCTCTTCATTGTTCATGTAGTGTTCTTTTTTTGTTATTGTTTTTACTTTGCCAGACATTGGGATGTGGATAAAGCCATACCTAGACAAAATTATATAATGGGAAGTAATATCAAGATTGTGTCGTTGAATGTGAATGGTCTAAATAATCCCATCAAACGAAAGAAGGTAATGAATATGTTGCGAAAAGAGAAAGCACATGTTATTTATTTACAAGAAACCCATCTATCTAGACAAGAAAATGAGAAACTCAGGGGCTATGGATACACAAAACTGTATTACAGTACATTTAAACATGGGTGTAAAAGGGGGGTAACAATACTTATACACAACTCGCTGAACTTCGATAGCCATAAGGAAATTTGTGATAAGGATGGGAGATATATTATTGTAAAAGGCATATTAGAGAACCAAGTATTAACAATGGTTAACATCTATGCTCCACCTAACAGTAAAAAAACATTTTTTAAGGACCTCACCAATAAAATAATAACAGAAACAGATGGGCTGTTGATTTGGGGTGGTGACCTCAATAGTTGATGTATGGCGGGAATTAAACCCATATAAAAAGAATTATACACACTATTCAATTCCCAATAAGAGTTACTCACGGATTGATTATTTTTTTATGAATAAGGTGGATCTATACAAAGTGCAGGAATGTGAAGTGAAGAAACGTGTTTGTCAGATCATGCTATGTTGTCTCTTAAACTGAATCTTGAAATTAGGAAACGTAATACGCTATGGAGATTAAATGTAGGACTATTAAATGATAAAACAGTTAAGGAAGAACTCAAGTCGGATATTGCACAATACTTAGAAGAAAATGACAATGAAGAGGTGAACCCAACCATTCTATGGGATGCTTTAAAAGCAGTTATAAGGGGGAAGTTGATAGCCAAATCAGCAGCTTTTAAAAAAAAGAGAACTGCAATTTATGAAGGAGAAAAAAGAAACTTAGCTGAACTTGAAACACTGCAGAAAACTACACTACAATCAGATTTATTACCAAAAATACAAGACATAAAACGAATTAAAGCCGCAAAGCGGCGATGATGGCCCTCGCCCCGCGCGCGACCGCCTTCCCAAGCGGCCTCGGCCGGTCCCAAACCGCCACGGGGCACCGTCCTCCTCTTCTGAGTGTCACTCGGGCCTCCGTAACCCCCCCTCCCCCCAAGCGCCGTCCCTATAGAAGTGCATAGGCGGGCACTGCTCTCCAAAAGTGGCAAAAGCATCCAAAACACGGCTTCGATGTAATGAACTTATTCGATCAAAATGCTCTAAATAATGCATCTGCCAAGTTTCACTGACTTTGCTCGAAATAATTTAGGGATCTCCATAGACTTATGAAATGTGTCATAGGAAATGAATGGGGGATATGTGTGCTCCCAGAGTCAAAACAATACAAAATAGGACATCAATGTAATAGACTTTTTTGCAGCTTTTGCCGCTTCAAAGCAGTTTACAAGATTTCGTGGAAATTAGGAAATGTTGGTACTTTTACGTGACCAGCAGGGGGCGCTATAGTGAAACCTGCTTATGTGCTCCTGAGTCTGTTCCGTTTAATATTTTATTCTGCATCGGTGACTACAGTTTGGGCTCTGTAGGGCAATACCTGTGGCTAGGAGAGATATTGAAATTAACAGGAAATTAAGGCGTTTTTTCACAGGAAGTCATGACTAAACCGCACGAGATAGGCCAAAAAATGGCAGATTATTAAATTCCAATCTGTCTTGATTAGACACGTGTACGTTAGACCAATGTCGGCCAAAAACCCTAGGACAAGTTCTCAATGGAAAATAAAAACTTAAAGTGGCATTTAAAATTAAAATCAATATGGCCGCCATGTTGTTGGTCTGACGACTGAGCACCAATTATGTTTTAGGGTGCTTTTTATGTGTACTGTCACTGTGCCAAATTTTATGGGCCTCCTCCAAAGTAAATGTGTCTCCTTCTCCATAGGCCTCACCCAAAAGGTGGCGCTGTAGAGGCTGTTTATTAGTTTCAGGAAAAATACAGTTATGACCCATTAATGTCCCTTAAAAGGAGTCACTGTATTAAGTTTGGTGGCTGTCCTACAGGTTTTAGTTATTTATTGTGGCAGCCTTGTGCGAATGGAGTTAGGCTCCCATAGACAATGAATTGGAGCTCTGGGGGTCTCTAGAGGCAAAATTATGAAGAATAGGGCATGGGTCCCTTTGACTTTTTTGCATCTTATGAAGCAAAGAATCAGATCCCCACATTTGGTGTAAATCGGACAAGCTTGCAGCTTTTAACTGAACTGTAGGGGGCGCTATAGGGATTCGTGGTCCTGTGCTCCCTAGTCTATTTTGTGTAGTATTTAGTTCTCCATCATTGGTGGCAATTTGGACTCTGTAGGCACAGTCCATGTGCCTTTGAGGAGCACGCAGAGAAACAGGAAATAGAGGCGATTTTTCACAGGAAGTCATGACTAAACCGCACGAGATAGGCCAAAATAAAAGGCAGATTATTAAATTCCAATCTGTCTTGATTAGGCACGTGTACATTAGACCGATGTTGGTACAAAACCCTAGGACAAGTTCTCAATGGAAAATAAAAACTTAAAGTGGCGTGTGAAATAAAAATCAATATGGCCGCCATGTCGTTGGTCTGATGACTGAGCACCAATTATGTTTTAGGGTGCTTTTTATGTGTACTATCACTGTGCCAAATTTTATGGGCCTCCTCCAAAGTAAATGTGTCCCCCTCTCCATGGGCCTCACCCAAAAGGTGGCGCTGTAGAGGCTGTTTATTAGTTTCAGGAAAAATATAGTTCTGACCCATTAATGTCCCTTAAAAGGAGTCACTGTATTGAGTTTGGTGGCTGTCCTGCAGGTTTTAGTTGTTTTTTATTGCAGCCTTGTGTGAATAGAATCAGACTCCCATAGACAATGAATGGGAGCTCTGGGGGGCTCTAGAGGCAAAAGTGTGAAAAATAGGGCATGGGTCCCATTGACTTTTTTGCATCTTATGAAGCATAGAATCATCTCCCCAAATTTGGTGTAAATCGGACAAGCTTGCAGCTTTTAACTGAACTGTAGGGGGCGCTATAGTGATTCGTGGTCCTGTGCTCCCTAGTCTATTGTGTGTAGTATTTAATTCTCCATCATTGGTGGCAATTTGGACTCTGTAGGTCCAGTCCATGTGTCTTTGAGGAGCACGCCAAGAAACAGGAAATAGAGGCGATTTTTCACAGGAAGTCATGACTAAACCGCACGACATAGGCCAAAATAAAAGGCCGATTATTAAATTCCAATCTGTCTTGATTAGGCACGTGTACGTCAGACCGATGTTGGTACAAAACCCTAGGACAAGTTCTCAATGGAAAATAAAAACTTAAAGTGGCGTGTGAAATAAAAATCAATATGGGCGCCATGTTGTTGGTCTGATGACTGAGCACCAATTATGTTTTAGGGTGCTTTTTATGTGTACTATCACTGTGCCAAATTTTATGGGCCTCCTCCAAAGTAAATGTGTCTCCCTCTCCATAGGCCTCACCTAAAAGGTGGCGCTGTAGAGGCTGTATTTGACTTGCATGTAAAATGGTGTTATGGGGCATTTATTTTCCTTAACAGGAGTCACTGTATTAAGTTTGGTGGCTGTTACTCACTGCTTTGTGGCTTTTTGCTGCATCTTTGTGTAAAGAGAGCATATTCTCCCATAGAGAATGATTAGGAGCTCTGGAGGGCCCTGGAGGGCCCTAGAGGCAAAAGTGTGAAGAATAGGCCATGGGTCTCATTGGCTTTTCTGATCAGGAGGCCGTCTAGGATTTGTGTGCAAATTTTCAAAAATAAAAGTCAAAGTAATTGTTTTTCTCCCCATTGTAATTTAGTGCGCTCCTACAGGTGGCGCCGTAGGGTTGATTGTTATTGGGCGCACATAAATGGATTCAGCTGCTTGCCGGTTACGTGTGTTTCAAATTTCATGTCGATCGGAGAATGCGTGTGCGCGCAGGAACTATTTAAATGATTTCGTGAGTACTCTTTGCGCCCCTGGTGGTCAACGGTGAAAAATGCACCATATCACTAATTCAGTTTTTTTCATGGCGCCCTACACTGGACATATTCCCCAAGTTTGGTCAAAATCGGACAATGTTGACTTTTCACTTAATAGGTAGGGGGCGCTAGCGAGTACTTTTTTTTTTTTTTTTAATGCATTATATTCAGATCATAATTACGCACTCATGACTGAAATTACAGCTCTGTCAGTCCAAGCGTGTAGCCGTGACATGCGATCGGAAAAACAGGAAACGAAGGCGTTCGTCGATGGCGAGCCACGGCGAGACCGTTTGAGATATCCGAAAAAAAGTGGCAGATTATTAAATTTCAATGCGTGCCGATCGCATAAATGTGTGCCAGACCCACGTGTGGCAAAAGCCCTAGTCCATGTTCTCCGTCAAAAAAAAAAAAGTCAAACTGGTGTGGCGACTTCGGTCCAATATGGCCGCCGTGCGCTTGGTCCGAGGGCCGCGCTCCAATGTCATGTTTTGCTCGGTTCACTGTTCTCTATCACTGCTCCGAGTTTCGTGCACGTCGGGCAAAATTTGCTCGTCCCATTTCCCATAGGGGTCCGATTCGGGCCGGTGCTGTTCGTTCGGGCCGGGTCGGACGCTCTCGAGACGCGCGAAATACGAAATTTTTTTCCGGGCCGATCGCGACTATACCCCCATTGAAGACTTTTCGTGCATGTTCACTGGGTCAAAAAGGGCCGCGAAGAGTATGAAAACGGTCGAAATAATAAGCAATAAACCAGTGAAGAACAATGTCCCTCGCCAGTTTACTGGCTCGGGCCAAATATTGATAAATTATTGACCCTTGAAGTTGAAAAAAAAGCAAAATTCCTTAGACAATCTTATTATGAAATAGGACCAAAAGCATCCAGATTACTTGCTAGAAAACTAAAAAAACAACAGGCTGAAAGAACAATTTTTAAGCTAAAAGACGAAGTAACAAATCAGTTCACATACGAACCTTCAGAAATAGAAAAATTATTTAGGACCTATTATGAGCGACTGTATAGTCAACCACCCTCTGCTAGTGAAGATCAAATAAAATCCTTCTTAGAGAAATTAGATCTTCCCTCAATTGGGAAAAAACAAAATGACCTTTTAATAGCCCCTATAACGAGAGCTGAATTAGAACAAGCTTTTAGTAATCTCAAGACAAACAAGGCACCTGGGAGTGATGGACTACCTTCTGAATGGTATAAAACATTTAAGGCAGAAGTTATACCATTGTTGGAAAAGTCATTTAATTATACACTTAATCAGGGGACCCTTCCACCATCTTGGAGGGAAGCTATTATAACTGTAATCCCAAAAAAGAAACAAAGTGAGACATGTGCAGATTTTCAACCAATATCTATACTTAATGTGGATTATAAAATCTATACTTCAATTATTGCAAAACGATATGAGCAGTTTATTGGCGATATTATTGACGAAGACCAAACAGGATTCATTAAGGGACGACAAACCAAAGACAATATTAGAAGAACACTTCATATTGTTGATCAAATAGGAGAGAAGAAAATGAGAGCTGCTTTGGTAGGGTTAGATGCCGAGAAGGCTTTCGACAGCGTCAGCTGGGCTTTTTTGTATCAGGCTCTCCAGAAATTCGGCTTCAATGAAAAGGCGGTACAATGTATCAAAACACTATATCAACACCCCACTGCAAGGATCAAAATTAATAATAATGTAACCGAAAGAATTAAACTTGAACGTTCAACTCGCCAAGGATGTTGCTTATCTCCGACTCTGTTTGCTATTTTCATTGAACCATTAGCCCAATTTATTAGGCAAAATGATGACATCAAAGGTATCCAAATTGATAATGATACACATGCGGTAGGTCTCTTTGCAGACGATGTAATATGTTACTTAGGAGATCCAGACTCCTCTCTACCGGCTCTAATTCATGGTTTAGAACAATATGGGTTTTACTCCGGATACAAATTAAACATGGCAAAAACACAAATAATAACAATGAACTATTCTCCATCTGAGGCTGTACGAGAAAAATATAACCTTAACTGGAATTCTAAAAATATGTCCTATCTGGGGGTAACATTCATTCATTCATTTTCTACCGCTTATTCCCGTTAGGGGTCGCGGGTGACTGGAGCCTATCCCAGTGACTTTGGGCCTTAGGCGGGGTACACCCTGGACAGTGGCCAACTCGTCGCAGGGCTGACACAGAGACAGAGACAAGGACAGACAACCATTCACTCTCACATTCACACACTAGGGACAATTTTAGAGTTGTCAATTAACCTACACAGTCATGTCTTTGGACGGTGGGAGGAAGCCGGAGAACCCGGAGAGAACCCACGGTAACACGGGGAGGACATGCAGACTCCACCCAGGGAGATCGTGTGATGTTGGGGTGGTTCGGAATTCGAGACCACGATGTTGGGGTGGTCTGGGATTCGAACCCCGATCTCCTTGTTGAGAGGCAGAAGCTCTAGCCGCTCTGCCACCGTGCACCCCCCTGGGGGTAACAATAACTAAAAAAAAAAAAAAAAAAAAATTGACAAATTATATAAAAGTAATATTAATAAGGTAGACTTAGAGATTCAGAGGGATATGGGAAGATGGGAAACTTTGATTTTAGATTTTAGTTCCAGAATTGAGATCATAAAAATGAATATATTGCCCCGTCTCTTGTACATCTTTCAGGCCCTTCCTATTGAAATACCAGAGAAGCAGTTTAAAACATGGGATAAGCTAGTATCAAGATTCATTTGGAATGGTAAACGACCTAGGATAAAATTTGAAAAACTGCAACTTGGGAAGGACAAGGGGGGGATGGCATTACCAAATTTTAGAGTATATTACCATGCTGCTCAAATAGGTCCCATAGTTAACTGGTGTGACGTAAATTATGAATCAAAATGGAAAAATATTGAAAAGACGATACAGGGGAGGGAGATTGCAAGTATCATTGGAGATTTAAGTACCATAAAATGTATACTTGAACAAGTTGATGCAGTGACTCGTTTCACAATGGAAAAGTGGCTTTATGTTGTACGTAAATACAAACTAGAAAAAGATCTTCCTTTATTTTTTTTATTTTTTTATTTTTTTATTACAATGGCCAGCCTACATTAAGAATTTTGGTCCAAATATTCAGGATACAACATTTAAACAGTGGATTAATAATGGTTTAACGGCCCTGGCTAAATTATTAAAGGATGGTAATTTTAAAAGCTTTCAACAATTTAAGGAGGAATATAATCTGACAAATCAGGATCACTTTCGGTACTTGCAATTAAGGGAATACTACGGTAAAGAAATAAGAAATAAAATTGATCCTAAAAACAATGAAATAGTACAAATGCTTATGGGAGTATACAATTCTAAAAAATACAAAATTGTTTCGTCTCTATACAAACACTTAATGGGAAGAAAGAAATGTAATACATTGGATGTAAAATTAAAATGGGAGAAAGAATTGGGAATTGCAGTTTCGGATGGAGAATGGTTTAACATTTTGAAAAGTCAGCATACCACAACTACATCCAGAGGTTGGAGGGAACATTGTTGGAAAAATTTAATTAGATTTTTTATCACACCCAGAATTACAAGTACATATATGTCCAGAGTGCAACCTTGTTGGAGAGAATGTGGAGATATTCAAGTAAATCACTCGCATGTCTTTTGGTTATGTCCAAAGATTGTAAAGTTTTGGGATGACGTGTACTCAGTAATAGTGAAAGTGCTGGGATACGCGATCCCCAAGACATGTTTGGTTATGTATCTAGGGCATATTTCTGGTAATACGGTGTTTAAGGACGACATTTATTTGTTCAAAATACTTCTTGCAGCCTGCAAGAAGTCCATAACAAAAAAATGGTGTAAACCAGAGATGCCTACATGTGAGGAATGGGAACAACTGGTGAACAAGATATTTGAAATGGAAATTATGACACATAGACTGAGGACTCAGGAAGAACAGTGTCAAGAGAAATGGACAAAATGGACAACCTACATATCAGCGACAAATGTTGTAAACTAAATCTAAAAGTCATATTATACTTTGCTGTCATAACTCATCCCATGTCTGTGTTGTTTGATATGTGTTGAAAATGTGAAAAAAGACAATAAAAAGAAAGTTACAATTTACCTGTTCTATGAAGAGAGCGCAACACGGTGGATGTGCGTTTTGATGCAGGGAATGTACCGCCAAGCGGCCAACTACGAGGAACGCATGCGTAAATTTACAAATTTATGAATGAGATTGAGGGACCTTACAGTTACCTGTAAGCGTGACGGGAGCGCGCAGCGCGCAACTTTGTGAATTATGTTACCACGCAGAGAGTTGTCGCCATGGAGGTGCTCACACGACGCACGAGGAGATTTTAGAATTGTGTGGCGCGGAGCGCGCAGCCAGACGGGTGAAAGGGGTAGGCAACGAGAAAGGGGACGCTTATAAAGCCCACCAGCCCGCGCAGCGCGGGGCGCCAGGTAAGCGCACCTTCCGCACAGGCGCCAATAGCCGTCTCACCGCGGGCGCCAGATAAGCGCACCCTCCAGCCGTCTCACCACAGTAGCTTTGTTGTGGCGAGTTATGTTGAAAATGTTAATAAATGATCAGCATTGATGACAAACATGATGGACTCCAAGAAATCTTCTAACAACTGAAACATGGCCTGTAAGTGTTTGAAACGTTCTCTGTGTTTATAATAGTGTGGGGCCAAGTGTTAAGGTTTTACGTGATTCTGAGCTTTTAGAGTTTACTTTGATGAAGGTCTTTGCCAGCTAAAAGTCCGTGTAAAGTCGTGAAAAAGCCGTTGAAAGCCCCAATATCTGTGCTGACTTCTCTGTGAGACGTTAGTTTGCAAAAAACAACACCCTTTGGGCAACATTTGTAAACCAGCTTTGAGTTTATAAAAAGGCTTCCCATAGAAATAATATGTCTCCGACCAGCCGCAATTTAACTCTTGAAATGTGACATGTGTTGGCGTGAACAGATGCTTATCCCATTTATGCCATAAATAAAATGAGATCTGGGCTTTCTCATTAATTAAGTAATATCTTTTGCAATATACTGTGGTGAATCAAAATTTCCCCTTCTACGAAAAAAAAAGGAAAAAAAAACATAATAAAAAACAGTTCACAACGGATCTATCATAATAGATTTATTAATAATGTTTAATGATCGTCAGATATGCCATGGTTCTTTCAAAATATGCTATGAAAACACTGAATAAAGAAAATAATAGCATTTGTATATGATTATTATTAGTTGACAGTGTATATTTTTTTTAATGAGCGAGTATTATGAAGATACATTTTTCAACATTTCGCAATCTCCGTCCATAATATATTGGAGAAAAAAAAATGCAAATAATAAGAATAAACAATGTACATGAACAAGGGTAAAAAAAACCAAAACAACGTACATGGAATATAATCTGTAGGCTTTTCCATTTTAAATATTTCTAAAACTATATAAATCCACCCATCCAGAGAAGGCAGTACAGGAGTTAGCTGACATTAGCCCTATTTGGAAGAGATTAATTTTACTTAAGGACGTCTGTAAAGTGGAATTCACCACACTACGGTTTTTTTTTTTGTTTTTTGTTTTTTTTGGGAGCATTCCCATGGAGGAATATTAGTAATTCATTTGATTTTACAGACCTTACTCCGTAACTGGTGGACTGATAAACACATTTAAATATGACAAGTACATTTTAAATCATCCATGTTGCAAACGTTTCTTCAATTTTCATCTATTTTAGGTTTGTTTTTAGCATTACGTAGTGTTACCTGTGCTGTAGTGTGAGACATCTTTTTTTGTTTTGTTTTTGTTTCGATCAACAATCCAAATGACATCCAGGCAATCGGATTTGTTAAGAAATAGATGTAGCTTCTCTCTTGTAATCCATTCACGCAGACTCAGACCCTCAATCACAACTTTGCACCACAAGCACCTAAACTTTCCCCAAAAGAGCCTCCATGTTGCTCGGGCCTTGGATAACACAACAGCAGTTTGTCTTGTGTTATTTACTTTTGATTATAGAAAAGAAAACTTGGAGGATTGGAGAAGTGACCCAGGACCAGACACTGCTCCTGGGTCACACACTTCACACCTTGCACCCTGGAGGGGCTGGCCCTAACCCTAACCCAGCCACTCAGGGCACTCTGGGCTTGACTCAGAATGAGAGCAGCATTACCCAGGAACAGGCTCCATTGGCACTCTGCTCCTTTTTTACCCCAGAGACAGTGCTTCAAAATCGGACCCATATTTGCCACATTCAGGGACAATAGGAGCAGGAAAAAAGGCCCAGGAAACCGGTTTTCTCATGCCCACAGACAGAGCTCAGTGCCAGGCATGCATAGAACCAGGATTTGTGCAAATGTCAATCGCAAAAAACGTCGTTTTCAAAAACTGCCCGGGCATCCCTTGGAACGACGCAAAATCTCAAAGTTCGCGTGGGAGCAGCGTAAGGATTTTCGCGTGGGCAGCGTTAATCAGCCTGGGAGTCCCGGGCTGAACCCTTTTCTGCACAGCCTCAGAAAATGACTGAGTCCCAGTGCCGGCGTATGGTACTCTGGATATGGTACTCTACTGGTGACATAGGGTACTCTGGGCTTGACTCGGAATGAGAGCAGCTTTACTTAGTAACTGCTCTTGGGACTCAGCTCTCCCCAAGAGGCCCTGGAAGCCTCTAGTTCCACCACCACTGCTCACAAATCACTACCCAGGACCAGGCACTGCTCCTGGGTCACACACTTCAGACCTTGCACCCTGGAGGGGCTGGCCCTAACCCTAACTGCTCCTGGGACTCAGATCTCCCCCAGAGGCCCTGGAGGCTTCCAGCTCCACCACCACTGCTCACAAGTCACTACCGAGGACCAGACACTGCTCCTGGGTCACACACTTCACACCTTGCACCCTGGAGGGCTGGCCCTGTCCCAGGCCCGGCGTATGGTACTCTGGATATGGTACTCTACTGGGACTTTGTCAGAGACCCCCCGCAGCACTCATGACACTTTCCCAGGAACAGGCAAGTAGAGGGGATCAGTGGGGGGTCTCTGGAGCCCTGTTGGACCCAGTATTGGCACAAATTCTACCCCAGACACCAGTTAATTATTCGAGCTGATTTGGCATGTTTTCTTTCTTTCTTTCTTTCTTTCTTTTTTTTTGGAGGGGGTGTTTGTTTGTCTTTTCCTCTAAATCCCAATTGAAGCTTGAAGTAGAAATATGAAACTTTGTCGCTTAGAGGGTTTATAATGTAAAAATAATCTATTTATTTATTTAGAAATGTATGTTTTTAGAAAAATGTGTCACTATTTATTTATATAACATAAATAAACGTTTACTTTTATTAATCATGTGACTTGTTTTTAAGTGAAATGTGGATTAGCACTAACCCATCAAGCTTTCATTACACTGTAATACCCAAGTTTACCACTGGGCTACAAAATATAGGCCTACAGCAATATTTTATTTGTTTTATTTTATTAACTTTTATTTCACCAGGTAAGAACCCACTGAGATTGAAACCCCTTTTTCAAGGGTGACCTGGCCCCAGAGGGGAGGGGCCTGTTGTACATGTTTTAGTTTATAAATCCATAATGCCACAAGGGGGTGGGACAGCTTTATTCAATAGTTTCAATAATCTTGTTAACGAGTTCAACTTCTCTGCACCTTCTCTGAGCATCACTAAAACACTTAAATTAAAAATGTTAAACATATACATTTCAATCAAATTGAAATGTTCCTACGTACAACAATGCAGCTGTGCTGTGCTGTTTAAAGTCCATGAATTATCTCCAAACTCATTCTGAGCATTTCAGCCTCAAATCATCTTCATTTCAACTGTGTACATCAGCGTGTTGGGACAGAATAGCTTTTGTTTGTTTCCCTGTGGTATTTCCCTATACTGCCAGTAGATGGAGTGCTAACACAAATCCTATAGAAAGTCGAGTTTTGGGCTGTTTTGTACAATGTTAAAGTGCATATGACATGTGTTTAAGTATTTTCTAATTATCATATTGTTTGTCAAAATAAAGTGGCTGCCTGGATTCATCAAAGCAAAGCCTGCTGGGTAATTACTCCAGGTGACTGTCTTTCAGCTGCAGCACAGAGTTAGGACCAGCTCACCTGGGGAGTAACAGAAGGAACAAAAGACAAGATTTTAAAATGATGACTAAAATTCAAATTTATTAAATGACAAATTAAGGGATATATGCGACAAACGGTGTCCAAAATGTGGTCACTGATTTACATAAAATAAAAAGTAAACATTTTCCATAAAAAAGATAGATAATTAAAAAAAAAAACTAAACACTTAACCTAACTCCAGGGCCAGGGGCCCCTAACACATAGTGCTTAAAGCCGACTGATGCATTGAGGGGCTTCACATTTCTGTCACAACCATGAGGAGAGACAAATCCTGTGGTCGTGGAAAAGACTGGATTAAACTATTAAACTGGAATTAAATGAATCTTTTCACATTGCAGAAGCTTTCTGAAACAGTGGCACTGTGAATGTGGGCTGATTGAAACAATTGAAAAACTGAAATCATTATTTATGGCAATGACAATAGAACTTATTCTGAATCCAACTTGCCCTTAAGCAAAAGTATAAAGTACACGTAGATTAGATCAGTCTTTCATTCAAACCATGACAAATGAAACCGTTTAAAGCTGAATGGAGCTGTTTTGATGGTAAAATATTGGTCTTGTTGGGTGTAGACAGAGACCTTGACCACCAGGGGGTGCTGTTGCTGCTGGGGGCCCTCAGTGAGATGGAGGCTGTGTGTTGAGGGAGCTGTAGATGTGGTTGTCTCTTGTGTCTGCAGAGAGAGTCTGGTAAGTGGAGTCTGCAGGCTCTGAAGCCCCAGCAGGAACGTTCTCGTACTGTACAACCTAGAAACACATATGAAGTCAAGTCAAGCTGTGTTTATAAAGAGCACACACTAAAATAACAAAGTGAGACGGAGTACAGATGCACCAGTTGAGGAAACGTCATCAGACAAATAAAATAAAACAATAAATATTAATCAAAAGCTAAGATTAAAAGATGGATAAAATGAACCTCAAACCTCTGAGTCACTGTAGATCACTTTTCATTGCTGTCAGTGTCAAGCTGATGCAATTCTACTCAATAATGGCTTTCACAATTGGTGCAAATATTATTATTCACAAATTGAAGAGGTTTTAATTGTAATGTTGGACTATTTTAATCTTCAACACTAGACTCATCTTTGTTTCTTCAGTTTCTCTTGTAAGAACCAGGACTAAACAACTACGTGCAATGCATACAACCTCTTATAATAATCATTTAAAAACGTCTAAAGACGTCTAAAGACGTTTTTAGGGAGTTTTTGACGGTCAGAGTGGAGAGGATTTTCTAACCAACATTCCTCAAACTACTGTGAATGCAGCTAAATGCAGCTCCAGGTATGTTTTTGATGATGGAACATTGTTAGAACACGGTTAAAAGCTCAAAAAGTCACTATAGCACAATTAACAATAATGTATGTGTATTGTGTAAAAGTTACCACAGAATTTCTTGTGGCTTCAGAATCTGCAAAAACAAACATGAACAGAGGAGGATGATACAGATCTTAGTTCCGTGTTTGTTCACACCAAATGTGCATCATCATTTCCTGAAGGCCAAAAACGTTTAACATATATATCTTTACCATTTTGTGATTTCCTTTTTTTATAGAAGACCAGCCCACATAATATTATTACGACCACAGGGACCAGAGTCAGCAACAGCAGAAACATGGAACCTGCTCAAAAAAGACCAAAGTTTACAACAGAACACACACGGTACACACAACTGCACCAGTGCCTTCAGTACCTGATGTGCTTGTCTGTGGTTGATGCTCAGTAGAATTGTGATTGGACCCTGGTTCTTGGGTTAAACTGTGTTGTGTTGGAGCCACAGAAATGAGTGATGAGACGTCACCTGTTTGTACAGTCTGCTCGATGTCAGCGCTGGGTTTCAGAGTGATATACGGTTCTGGTTTGAGGGTAAAAGTTTGATTTAACTGTGTATCTGAAAAATATAAAATGGCCATGGCTGAGTTTACTGATGGAACATTAAAAGGTTATTATGAAAATGTATTGATGTATTATTAACCGTACTCTTTGTGACTTCAATCCTAAACTGATGGATTCCATTAACGGAAAGAAATGATGTTTTCACAACACACTGGTATCGTCCAGAGTCAGTGCGGGTCAGATCGATGATGCTCACATACATTATAAATCCACTGATCAAACCCAGGTCCTTACAGTCAATGCAGTATCTTCCTTCACACTTCAAGACATTTTCTTCAGTCTCAACCAAAATGTCTTCTTCTTTGTCACAGTCATTTTTACAGAAGATCTTTTTGTATCCATTCAGATTAAACTGACATGCCACTGTGATGGTTCCTCCTTCAGCGACCTCATGATCTGTCTCTGCTCTGATGAGACCAGGTCGTCCGTACAGCACTGTTCACAAAGTACACTTAGTTAACATGACACTGATGACACTAACACATACAGATATATTGGAAAGTTTAAATTGTCTTAAATTATTCGAAGATTTGTAAATGCTAAACAATCTGACTTGTAAATGCACCTTTTAAGAGATTAGAAAATGTAATGTGATGAGTAGATCAGATTTAGCTCTGAAAATAAAGGTTGATTAATTGATTTTAATGTGTCAGAGCTGCTCTTTAGGAATTAAAATCTAATTGTTGTACAGTTTATTGAGGACAAAAGAACATATATGTCAGTACAACTCACCGAGAAACAGGAGAGCAGCCACACACAGCCTCATGTTGTTCTCTTCTGCCCACACAATCTTTCTGTCTCGTTTGACAAAGTTTCTAAAGAGGAACTTAATGCCCATTGGCAACTTTTGTGTCAGACCAATAACAGTGTTTACTCTGTTATCTTGCACCATCATGATCTTTTTTTTTTCTTCCAGAATATGTTTATAAATTTACTTTTATAAAAACAAAATATTGAACAGACGTAAGACTTAACAAAAAAGAAAAAAAAAAAAAAAAAAAAAATATATATATATATATATATATATATATATATATGTGTGTGCACGGTGGCAGAGCGGCTAGAGCTTCTGCCTCTCAATAAGGAGATCGTGGGTTCGAGTCCCGCACCACCCCAACATCGTGGTTTCGAATCCCGGACCACCCCAACCCCAATCACACGATCTCTCTGGGTGGAGTCTGCATGTCCTCCCTGTGTTACCGTGGGTTCTCTCCGGGTTCTCCGGCTTCCTCCCACCGTCCAAAGACATGACTGTGTAGGTTAATTGAGAACTCTAAATTGCCCGTAGAGAGTGAATGTGAGAGTGAATGGTTGTCTGTCCTTGTCTCTGTCTCTCTGTGTCAGCCCTGCGACGAGTTGGCCACTGTCCAGGGTGTACCCGCCTAAGGCCCAAAGTCACTGGGATAGGCTCCAGTCACCCGCGACCCCTAACGGGAATAAGCGGTAGAAAATGAATGAATATATATATATATATATATAATATATATATATATACACACACACATATATGTATATATATACACATATATATATATATATACATAATATACATACATATACACATATAATAATAATAATTAAAAAAAAAAATTGCTCAGCAATATCACATTACCAAATTACCATATCAGCAATGTCCATCACCAAAGTTATATACTTATATATACAAATATGCACTTACATACAACACACATTTTTAAGGGCTAACAAAAACTCGGGACAAAATAGAGGACACGTTTCCCTCAGAGTAGTCCAAGAAGGGTCTCCATATGGCATAAAAAACATCTGTTTTGGAGTGAATCAAACATGTCAAAAAGTCAATGGAATGTGTTCTAATATTAACTTTCTCCACCCAGAAATTGTAGGGGCCTTATGAGATATCCACTGAAGAAGAAGGTTTTTCCTGGCACAGAAAGTCAAAACACTGTACAACTTGCTATTGTTTTTGTTTCCAATATTCCTAATAACCAAGGAGAAGAGACAAAGGGTCTAACTCTAGGTTAATTTTAAGAATCTTCCCAATTTCAAGATTAATGGTCTCCCAGTATCTCTGTATGTTAGAGCATGACCAGAAACAATGTGAAAGTGTGCCTTCCTGTATACCACACTTGGGGCACAACGAAGAGGAACCGATTTTATATTTCGACACTCTGTTAGGGGCCAGGTGAGCTCTATGTGGCACTTTAAGTTGCAGAGCCCAGGAACGATTACAGATACACATTTTTTTTGGCAGCATTCCAAATACTACCCCACATTTCTTCAGATATGTCAATTTGCAGGTCTCTTCCCCAGGTCTGAGCCATAATAGAAACCCAGTCTTTAAAGCCCTGATCCTGCATATCTGGTAGAAAGTCTGGGTTGTTAACAATAGGGGTAAAGAAAGATGTTTTCCCCGCTTTCCCTTCAACATGCCGCGCTGCTCTCCAAGCCCGAACCGTATTAATAATCACCGGGTTGCTACAACATTGATACACTGTTTTCATATTTTTAAGAAAGAGCAAATTTTTAAGAGGACAGTCACATAGTGAAGCTTCTATGTCTAGCCAAATTGTAGAAAGGTTGTCGCACACCCACTCTCGTGCATATTGTAAGAAGGAACTCAACTGATACAATTTAAGATCTGGGAGGTCCAAGCCTCCCATGTGGCCAGGGAGGTGCAGCATTGACATTTTAATGAATGCCCTTTTTTTCCTCCATATAAAAGAACTAAACCACCCTTTTATTCTTTTAATTAATTTGTTTGTAAACAATATCGGGATCATTCTTATTGGGTAGAGCAGGCGTGGAAGAATATTCATTTTAAGAATGGAGATTCTACCCAACCAAGATACGGGAAGACAGTTCCATCGTTCGAGATCCTGTTTAATCCTATCAAAAAGTGGAACAAATTTTTTCTTAAACATTTGGTCAAAACTAGGTGTAATAAAAATGCCCAGATATGTAAATCCTGCTGGAGACCATTTAAAGGGGGAATCAGGGATATGCTGTTGTTTTGCCAAAGGCATGGCTTCTGACTGATTTTATACCCTGAAAATGAGCTGAAACGGTTAATAATTGTGATGACATTATGGACTGAAACAGATGGATTGGAAAGAAACAGCAAAACGTCGTCAGCATATAATGAAATTTTGTGAACCCTATTATTAGTGAGAATACCAAATACTGTTGGGTTACTTCTAATTGCCTCCGCTAGGGGCTCAATTGCAAGAGTGAACAACAACGGGGAATGGGGACAGCCCTGTCTATTTCCCCTCCTAACCTCAAAATTTTTAGACCTGAGACCATTTGTAATGACTGCTGCCAATGGCCCCCGGTAGAGAACTTCAATCCATTTGATGAAATTAGAACCTAGACCAAATTGCTGTAGAGTGTAAAGCAAATAAGACCACTCAACGCGGTCAAACGCCTTATCCGCGTCGAGAGAGACCACCATGCCATCCACTGCCCCCCGCTGGCACAACTGAATTACATTGAGAAGGCGTCTAACATTATTACATGAATTGCGACCTTTAATAAATCCTGTTTGATCAGCATTTACCAAATGTGGTAATAGGCGTGAGGAAAGGATTTTGGACAATATTTTAACATCAGCGTTAAGTAGCGAGATGGGTCTATAAGATCCACATTCTTCTGGGGGTTTCCCCTTCTTAAGAATCAACAATATATTAGCTTCCCTAAGAGAAGGGGGGAGGGCACCATCTCTGAATGAGTCATTAAGCATATCCAAATAAGGCTTAGATAATAAATCCCTAAATTCTTTATAAAATTCAGATGTGAGCCCATCTGGGCCAGGTGCCTTCCCATTCTGAAGGGACTTCATAGCTTTCTGCACTTCAACTTCTGAAATTTCAGAATTTAGGCCCATCTTCTGGTCTTCTGATAGTGTAGGGAGTTTTATTTGTGAAAAGAAGGATGACATCAATGATTGAGAATTGGCACCCTGCTCAGACTTATATAAAGTACTATAGAATTCCACAAAAGCCTTATTTATCACCACCGGGTTGTTAGAGCAAGAGCCGCTCCCATCAGAAATTGAAGCTATGGTTTGCAAAGCAATTCGAGTTCTTGTCAAATGAGCAAGATATTTGCCAGATTTATCCCCATGTTCAAATAATCTTTGTTTGGCAAATTTTATTTTGTCTGTAGCCACTTGTGTCAGTAAAGTATTAAGAGAACACTGGATGGCATCGAGCTCCCTTAATTTAGATGGCGAAGGATTCTTCATATATTCTTTTTCCCCGATACTAAGCCTTTTTTCTAATATGTTTTGCTGCTCAGCTATTCTACGCCTCTTACTGGATGTACATGCAATGATCAAACCTCTGCTAAAGGCTTTAGCAGTGTCCCAAAGCACAGAAGGGTTACTAGCTGTGGGTGAGTTAACAGATAAAAAGTGCTTAAGTTCAGTAGTAAAATACTCTGTAAATTTAGTATCTTTTAGAATGGAGGAATTTATCTCCAGTATTTCGAACATCCTCCAGCATTTTTAGGTGCAAAATTTAAATAGACTGCTGCATGGTCAGATATGACTATGTGTCCTATTGAGCAAGAGACCACTTGTTTTAAAATAACTTTCGGAAGGAAGAAGTAGTCAATACGTGTATGACATTTATGTGGATTAGAATAGAAAGTGTACTCTTTCTCAGCAGGGTGGAGTTTTCGCCAGGCATCCACAAAACCCATTTCATCAATAAGATTACAAATTTGTTTAGTGTGTTTTGGTATTGAGGTGGGTCCAATAGGGAGCCTGTCAATCAATGGAGTCATTATGCAATTAAAATCTCCACCAACAATAATGTTCTCAATTGGGAAACCAGAGAGGTTTGTCACAATTTCGATCAGAAATGTAATAGGGTGGCCAGGTGGACAGTAAACATTCAATATAGCATATTCTTCCCCATAAATAACTGCTTTAATAAGCACATATCTGCCATTAGAATCCTTAATGCACTCTACCAGATTGAACGGTAGAGATTTTCTAATTAGAATCGCAACACCTCTGCTTTTACTTGTGAATGAAGAAAAATAAACATGTTCAAATCCACACTGTTGCAGCTGCAAATGCTCGGAGTCATTTAAGTGTGTCTCTTGTAATAACGCTATATCAACCCCTTGTTTCTTTAAATCTAAGAGGACTTTTTTCCTTTTAATTGGCGAGTGACTCCCCTTAATATTCCATGTACATAATCTAAACGTGTTTACAGCCATGAATATTTATTTACAGTTAGATCCCACATTGCTGATAATGAACTTAAACCTAGGTGTGCTAAGCCAAATAAAAAAACATAAACAATAGCATAAGCAGTTAACAGCAACGTGAACAGTAACAGAACAGTTTGCTTTGCAGAAGCATTTCCCCATCTTGAAACTGGGGACCAACATCTAACATAGCTCTCATAATTTTGATTTAGGGAGATTACCATAGGAGACTCCGTGAAACCTATCACACCCTACTCATCTCACTGTGCACCTTAATTATAATCTAAAGAAAATAAAATTGAACTAGACAGAGCTATTCACTACTCACTGATCGTCCACCCGTTACACGAGAGTTCAGCATCCTGGTCGAAACAGGCACTCCGGTAAAAGCAGTCGACGTAGGATCCACAGACCAGACTGTCGGCAAACGCAGTTGCCTTCTCCAGAGAGTCGAAGATCCTCGTTGTCCCGTCACGCACAACTCTTAATCTCGCAGGGTAAAGAAGAGAGTACTGGACTCCCGCATCCCGCAGCCTCCGCTTTACGCCGTCAAATCCTTTCCGTCTTCGCGTGGTCTCGGCGGAGAAGTCTTGGAAGAACATAATCTTAGATCCCTGATAAATCAGATCACGTTGGCCACCAGAGATAGGTCCAGGCGCAGGAGCTAATGTGCGGTGTGCTCTTTTTATACGGCCGTTTTTAGTCTCCATATGCAAGAACTCGGGGAGCCACTTCTCAAAAAATTTAGGAGCGTGCGCCCCCTCTGCGCCCTCTGGCAAACCGATAATACGCACATTCTTCCGTCTGGCTCGGTTTTCAAGATCGTCAACATGTTGTGTTATGGATTGAACTTGTTTCTCCAGGGACTGAATGCGCAGATTAGCTTGTTCCAGACTGTCCTCTTGTACAGCGATTCTGCTTTCGGCCTCACTTGTGCGTTTGTATAACTCCTTTATTTCTCCAGCTTGTGTTTTGAACATTTCAGTCAGTGAATCCACATTCTGGGTTATAACACTTGTAAGATTCCCAGTTATCTCTTCTATAACCTGACGGAGAGCAGGGTCAAGTGTAGTCGCACGGCCAACCATCGGGAGCTCGTCGTTGTTAGCCTCAATGGTCTCCTCTTGGTTAGCTTGATTCGCACTGCTAACCATTATGTTAGCTGAGCTCTCCGCATCTGATATCTTAATGCTTTTTTTGCTGGTTTTGGGCGGCATTGTGCTGGAACGGGTCAAAAAATAATCCTCAATACTCATAGTATCATTGGCATCAAGTGAGCAGTGAAAATATTATATAAACACACAAGAAGGAAAAATATGGTGCACAGACCGACGAAGCCAGCCACTCGCTACGCCGCCATCTTGAAAAGCCATCATGATCTTTTACAAGGAACTGCAGATACTGAGATGAAGTTTATTATTTTGAATGAATCATATTCTGGTGGATTTAAGATGTACCATTTTAGCAGCTCATTATTGTAGACTTCATTGACAGTGGATTGCTCCGCCTTCACTCTTCCCTCTGCTCCTCAGTGTTTGCAGTGCTCTGATTGGCCCGTGTGTGGTTATTTAATCATGTTCTTCTAAACCCTGCCCAGCGCAGCAAAGCACATGTAAAGAAATAACTTTTAAACATGCATTTCTTCCTCATTAAAACAGGAGTTGTATTTAGATTTCTTTGCGGCACGAGTGCTGAAATGTATGTGTTGAAGTGTCTCGAAAACAAAACAAAAAAGCGAGTGAGGCGTGGCCCAAGGTCTGGAGTGGAGGAGAGAGTGGTCCACCCGGAAGCTGGCCTTTTACACTCGCCTTCCACCGGGCCCTGGTGGATGGAGTCACGCCTCCAAAAACAAACACTAATTAAAGCTGCAAGCGGCGTTAAAGGCCCTCGCCCCCGCCCCATGCCAACACGAAGAGCCCGCCTCTCACCCGCCTGCTTTTCCCCCCTGTATCACCGCTCCCACACAAACAACCTCCATATACTGCTGCTCCATTCAGTGCGATGAGTGAAGTTCAGACGTTGTCACGGCTGTATCATTTTAACTTATCTTGATATGGGGTTGTAACACTCACCCATAATGAGTGATGTTAGCAACACAAATATTCATCTGAGTAAATGACTTCACTTTTTTATGGCCTGTAATGTCCTGTGAATCTCAAAGCCAACAAAACAATGAGAAAATGCAATCTGTTTAAAGTACAAAGTATAATTTGTTCTTTTCCACAAACAAATATAAAAATCCACTAAACTTCATACATCCCCTTTAAAGGGGACATATCATGCAAAATCTACTTTTTTGGCCCTTAGATACCTTTTATTGTGTACTGTGGGTGTCTGGTAGTGGCTAAAAGTTGAAATTAATCACTTAAGTAGCTGCAGAGATATATTTATATAAATTTTGCAACATATTTCTCAGTTCGTTCGAATATCCGCATTATCTGTTACGTATTTTTATCTATCACGTCACAGCGGAACTACTAAACAAGGTCAAGAGCTTCCGGCAGAGACCGCCATCTTTATTTTCCTCGTAGCGATTTTGTAGTCCAAGCGCAAAGATGTCAAAGGTGCGAGTAGACAAGTTAAAATGCTCTGTTCTTGGTTGTGTTACCAGCACAACTCATTACACCGACCGCCTGCATCCGAACAACTGAGATCGGCTGGTTACGTTTTATTTTTCGTGGTAATGTACCACCGACAGTGGGGAAAGTTCCGTTTGTGTGCGCTAAGCACTTCAAAGAGGAGTGCTTCAGTAACCTCCGCCAGTACAACGAGGGATTTGCTCAAAGATTGCATTTGATCGAAGGGTCAGTTCCTTCGGTCTATGGAGATGACGATATAGCGGAGCGGTAAGTCAAGAAACGCTGAAACACTGTTTATTAGACCTATTTTTTATCCAGTCATTCTTTACCTGTGTGCTGGCCATTTGTGAGGGATTAGCATTACACCTGGAGCTGCCCATCTTTTACTCGGCTGTTTTCCAGCTGCTTAGGGCACATGTCTTTATATATACATAGAATACATTTATTTTTGAGGTTTTCATAAGGCAGTGGTTAGGGGGGGGGCAGTCTGGCTGCTCACAGCACAGCAACCTAGACTAGAGAATACTACCACCGTATTCCCTGCGTGTCGTAAAAGGCGACTAAAAGGGACGGGGCGAGAGGACTGGGAATCCTCTCCCCTGTAGCTGTTTCCTAGAAACGGACAGGGCTGAGTTGGGAAGGGGAGGTTGTCTCCCCAAACCCTAAAGATTGGGTCCTTGAATGTGCGTGGGTGTAGTACGAATGAAAGTAAAAGAAATCTGATTGGAAGGATGTTTGGGAGAAGGAGAATGAGCGTGTTAGCGCTGAGTGAGACAAAGATGAAAGGGAAGGGTGAGTGTGTGTTTGGAAATGTGAGTGGGAGAAGGTCTGGTGTAGAGAGTGGGAGAGCAAGAGAAGGTGTGGCTTTGTTGGTGAGTTGTGAGGTGAGACGATGTGTGGTTGAATGGAAGGAGATCTCACCAAGACTGATGTGGGTGAAAGTGAAACTTCTGAATGAGCTGTGGGTGTTCATGAGTGCGTATGGTCCTGGCAGTGAGAAGAATGAAGAGGAGAGAGTGTCTTTCTGGAATGACTTGGATGAGTGCCTGCAAGGATTCGGTGCAAATGTGAACGTAGTGCTGATGGGAGATCTGAATGCTAGAGTGGGTGATGAGAAAGTTGAGGGTGTTGTTGGCATGCATGGTGTACCTGGAAAGAATGATAGTGGTGAGAGACTGATAGGAACGTGCACTGAGAGAGAGATGGTGATTGGGAATACATGGTTCAGAAAGAAAGAGATTCATAAGTATACGTGGGTGAGGCAGGATGGTGGAAGAGTGATTGATAAAGCATTGATGGATTACGTGGTGGTTTCAAAGGTTGCATGTAGTAGATTGTTGGATGTAAGTGTGAGGAGGGGAGAGAGTGGCGGTATGTCTGATCATTATTTGGTGGAAGGAAGGTTGCGTGTGGGTATGCCATGGGTGAGACCGAGAAAGAGTGGGGATGTGAGAGAAGTTTTGAGAGTGAGTGTTTTGAAGAACAGAGAGAAAGTGTGTGAATATCAGGAGAAAATAGATGGCAGGTGGAATGAGGTGAAGGATCAAATGGTTGTTGGTGTGGAGGAAGAATGGCAACAGTTCAAGAGTGCAGTGGTTGGGTGTGCAAAGGAAGTGTGTGGTGTGAGACGTGTTGGGGGTGGTGTAAGAAAGGGAAGTGAATGGTGGTGCGAGGACGTAAGGTTGGCTGTAACTGAGAAGAGACGTGCATACGAAGTATGGCTGCAGAGGAAGGACAGGGAGTCGTATGAGTGCTATAAGGAGAAGAGAAGTGATGCAAAGAGAGCTGTGCGTGAGGCAAAAGTGGCTGCGGACGAAAGGTGGGACAGACAGTTGACTGACAATTTTCGGGAGAACAAGAAAATGTTTTGGAAGGAGGTGAAAAGAGTGCGAAAGGGAGAGTCTGGGAGGGAGGAGAAAGTGAAAACAGAGGATGGAAGGATGCTGAATGAGGGGAATGCAGTAAGGAAGAGGTGGGCGGAGTATTTTGAGAGGCTGTTGAATGTGGAGGAAGATCGGGATGCTGTGATTGTGATGGATGGAAGGGAAAGCAGACTGAATGTACTGGGAGAGTTGAATGAAGCGTTGATTACGAGAGAGGAAGTTGAGCAAGCTGTGGGGAAGTTGAAAGCAGGAAAGGCTGCAGGTGTGGATGGGTGTACTGTGGAATGTTTGAAGTGTGGTGGAGCGAGTGTGATCGAGTGGTGTGTGAGATTGTTGAATGTGTGTTTTGTAAGTGGGCAGGTGCCGCTTGACTGGACGAGTGCGTGTGTGGTTCCACTGTACAAGGGTAAGGGTGATAAGTATGAATGTAGTAGTTATAGGGGTATTAGTCTGTTGAGTGTTGTAGGCAAGGTGTATGGGAGAGTGTTGATTAACAGGGTAGTAGAGGGGACTGAGTGTATGATTGGTGAAGAGCAGTGTGGTTTTTAGGAGAGGTAGAGGATGTGTGGACCAGGTGTTTGCTGTGAGACAGGTGTGTGAAAAGTATTTGGCGAAGGGGAGGGAGGTGTTTTGGGCGTTTATGGACTTAGAGAAGGCGTATGATAGGATTGATAGAGAGGCGTTGTGGGTTGTGTTGAGTTTGTATGGTATTGATGGTAGATTGTTGGAAAGTGTGAAGAGTTTTTATAAAAACAGTAGAGCGTGTGTGAGAGTGGGAAATAGCATGAGTGAGTGGTTTCCTGTAAGGGTTGGTTTGCGTCAGGGATGTGTGATGTCTCCGTGGTTATTTAATGTGTATATGGATGGTGTGGTAAAAGAGGTGAATGCAAGAGTGTCAGGTAAGGGTGTGAGCATGGTGAATGTTGATGGCAGCGAATGGAGTATGAATCAGTTGCTGTTTGCAGATGATACTGCACTAGTGGCTGATTCAGAGGAGAGCTTGGCACGTTTGGTTGAGGAGTTTGGAAGGGTGTGTGACAGAAGGAAGTTGAGAGTAAATGTCAATAAGAGTAAGGTGATGAGGTGCACGAGGTCAAAGGATGAACGTAGGTTGTATGTGGCATTAAATGGAGAGTTGTTGGAAGAGGTAGAGTGTTTTCAGTATTTGGGGTCGCACGTTGGTGTGGATGGTGGAATGGAGGGTGAGGTAGAGTCTAGAATGAATGAAGTACGTAAGATATGGGGGGGAATGAAGAGAGTGTTTGAATGTAGGTCACTGGGAATGGATGCGAAACGGAGATTGTATGAGGGTGTGGTGGTGCCTGCTGCGTTGTATGGGGCTGAAACGTGGAGTTTGAAAGTTGCGGAGAAGAGGAAGTTGAATGTAGTTGAGATGAGATGTCTGAGGAGTATGTGTGGTGTGACGCGCATGGATCGTGTGAGAAACGAAGACATCCGAGAGAGAACTGGTGTGTTGCAAGAGTTGGCTGATAGAGCAGAGCAAAAAGGCTTTGGGATGGTTTGGACATGTGGAGAGGATGGAAAGGAGCGATTGGTGAAAAAGGTATATGAATCTGATGTGAGTGGAGTGAGAATGAGAGGAAGACCGCGAATGGGATGGACAGAGGGTGTAAGAAGAGCGTTAAATGCAAGAGGGATGACTGTGGTGCAAGGGAGAGAGGCTGCTCAGGACAGGGATGGATGGAGAGAGTTTGTGTATGAATGAATGGCTGGGTGTGGTAGAGGACTGGTCTTGGTATGAAGCGGCAGGGGTAAACCAGCTTTGGCTGAGGCCCTGCTGTGGAAGTGCCCACACTGGGCTGTGCCGCTGACCCTGGTGCAGTGTGGTGTGGTTTAAATCAGTCCTTAAACCTTAAATCAAGGTGCCTTTTTCCCCAACATCATCACAGCTAAACCTTAGAAATAATATTAGTTGGTGTGGCCTCTCCTGGGACGTTGGGTTGGTGCTGGCGTTGGTCCGTGAGTCCATCTGAGTGCTGGGTTGTTTGGGGATTGCTGGCGGGCTTGGGTGGTGTCGCTGGTCTGGTTTCGGGATGCCGAGGAGTGGCTGGCTGGTGCTTAGGGGTGTGGTCCGGATGGCCATCTGGATCCGGGGTTCTCTGGGGTTTTGTATGGTGGACGGAGGCGCCTGGAGGGGGGCGACGTTATCTAGGTGCACCTTTAGTTATTACTGTTACTGTTGTTGTTGTGGGATGATTGGAAATAATCTGAACCTGGACCCTCTCCCAATGTTTTAAGATTGTTTTAATGCATGACTTCCTAGTTAGGGCAAGCTGAATACCTACACTTAGGCTTGCAGGACAATTGTCCTCCTTCTTTTAATGCTTTTAGACACTATTATAGCTTACACATTACACACAATATAGGGCAGCATAGGATATGAAAGAAAATGTTCGGAGAGGGGGGAGAAAAATGTTTAAACCATCATCAACAATAATAATGTTTAAATCAACAATAATAATGTTTAAAGCGTCTGTGCAATTGGTGTTGGATTTGAAGTGGGGCGACAGCGGTGATGGTGGTGGACTGGAGGAGTGTCTGGGTGCTCGTTGTAACAATCTGGGTTCGGGGGCTGTCCATGTGTGTTCCTCAGGCGAATTTCCTGGGTGCTGGTGGTGGTCCGGTTTGCACTCTGGGTCTGGCCGGTTCATTGCCTTTGTGGCGCCTGGGGCGAGTCCTGGGGGTTTTTCCGCTCGGGTGCGCTGGCTGCCTGATCAAATCCACTGCATGGATGGGGGGCGGGCGGACGCCAGTGTGGGCTTGGCCTCCTTGGCAGAGGTGTGAACATAAAAAAAGAAAAAAAGAAAAAGAAAATAATAAATGAAAAAAGTTGTGATGGTGATGCGGAGGGGGCACTGGTGCAGACGGGGGAGGGGGGTCACGGAAGGAGGGTTTGGGGGGGAGTGAGGGTGTGTGCCCTGTCTAGGCTACCCCACTTTGGTGGGACACAGCCCAGGTATATAGATAGATAGATAAGGCAGAACTCACATCAGACTGCTCGTAGCTGACGTTAGCATGTCGCTAGCATTAGCGCGCAGCAAGCGTAGCCCGCAGCACCATAACTACGCTGACTGACTTGACAGTAGCCTTTTCCCCCGGACTGTTGTTGTAGTAAGATGGTAAAGTGAGGGTCCATTAGACAACCTGTTAACATCTTTCACACACAGTTAAGCTAACGGAGCGCGTAGCAAATTACATAGTAGTAAACAAACCATTGAGATGCAGCCATTTGAAGTCTTTGCTGCGGAGGATCGTCGTCTTCGATTTCCTCTTGGTCTGTGTCAGACTCTGGCTTGTACATGTAAGGCTGGATGTTGATGTCATCGCTTGTTTCAATTTTTCGATTGTCATTACGTTTTTTTTTAACTTTGGAGAAGTTTTGGATCTGACAGACGGACTGTGTTTGGGACTACAACAATGGCTGAACGGGGCGGAGTATGCATGCAATGCGCATGGGAGGGGGTGGGGTGCGAACTAACTCATTTGCATTTAAAGAGACAGTGCCAAAACAAGGCGCTCAAAAGCGCTCCTTACAAAAGGGGTAAAAGAGAGGCATGTAGAAAGAAAATTAGGAGGAATTCAGACTGTAGATTGCAGGTATAGTTTATTTAGACCCCAGGTAAATGTTTTAAATGTTCAAAAGGTGAAAATAAAAGCATGATATGTCCACTTTAATGTCTCCTAGACCATCGCCCGCGCGCCCGTCTCCCCCGGGCCATAAACAGATTCTTCCGCCTCATGGCGCTGAACAAAAAATACGCCGGGGCCAAGACGCGGGCTCCACAACAATCCAAAAAGAAAAAATAGTTTTTGAGATCTCAAAATCCCAAAACGAAGACCAAAGCTGGGCCGCTGCGAAGCGCGCTCGCGCGGCGGCACCTCCGCGCGACGTAAAGGAAAAGGAACGGCGTCACCGGACAAGAAGAGCTGGGCGCTGTCGGTCCATGAGTCGAGGCGCTCGGTCCCTGCTCCAAACCCGGTCCACAGTCCGCGTGTCAGGCCCGGTGACCGCGCTCTTCCTCCGATCCAGCGCCAGCCGCTCCGCCGCGTGAGAGAGAAAAAGAGAGAGCGGCGCGCACTGCCCCGTATATGCCATTAACAGCCCGTCTCAGCTGACAGGACAAACAGCTGAGCAGGGAAAGAACACCAAACCGTCCCCCTCGGGTGAGCAGCAGACGGGGCTCCTCACTAAGATGACGCGGCTTCACTCGGATGACGCGGAGTTTAAGCCGCGGCTCCGTGAAGCGCGCGGCAGAGCCGTAAAGCGCTCTGGCGCGACCGTAACCGCGTCTGTTTAGTGTCACTTCGCTTTGAACGCCACTTCTTTAGTTCCAGCGCTGTTACTGTTAACACAACGGGTCGGTACTAGCCACGTCATCTGTCAGAACATCTGATCTGTTTGCCCCAGTTTGAACTCTAATTCATGACACAAACACACATTCGCCTTTGGACTTTCTCGACAGCACACGTTCTCCGTTTCTGTGGCCAAAGTCTTAACAACTGCAGCAAGTACACGTCAAAAGATTAAAAACAGCTAATGCTAATGCTACACAGTAATTACACGACAGAAACGACTGATAGAAGAGTTAGCTTGTTATTTACCAAACTCCAGGTCAGATCCAGGACGTAGGACTCAGCACGACGCACCGTCATGACAGAGAAAAAGTTTATTCCAGTGTGTCGCTGTTTACAGCAGCACGTGGTGCTTCGCTCCGCTCTGCTCTAGGCTGGAGGCGCGTGCACTCTGAGGCGCGCTCACGTTGAGGCACGTAACGGGTTGGGCGGGGTAGTTGCGCGGGTTGGCCAGTAGGGGGCAGACTGCTCTCTGTTCTCCTCTTCATTTCTCTCCCCTCTCAGTAAACGGTCACATATGTATTTATGATTGACACACCAGAGTAGCAGACACTGGGGGCAAGGCGGGTTAAGTGTCTTGCCCAAAGACACAACTTATTGATCAGTGGATCTGACCGCTCAACCGAGGATGTTTTTAAGTGAGGAGCGGGATTCGAACCGCTGACCTTCAGATCCGAAGACAATCTCTCTGCCACTGAGCCACTGCCGCTACTGCCGCCCTTCCCTTCCCTCCTCACCTTTTACAAGGAGGAGGGGCCAGTGCAGGGACAGGGTGTCAATCACCAAAGCCCTCAGACTGTGTTTGGGGAGAATTTGAGCAGAATCTGGGTCCTGTTTACCAAATCCCATGTATTTCAATGGCACATATTTGTCATTGCCACGGTAACATGCTTACAGATAAAGGTGTGATCTCATTGGCTTTTTTGTTCAGAATGGTAAGAAGTATCTGTTTCCCGAATTTCGTGTGTTTCCGGCAAACTAAAATTTTTGTCCAATTCAAAATTTCAAGGGGGCGCTGTAGAGCAGTTATAGAACATACATGTATGTATTGTATACCTTTACGTTCAGCCCGTGATTTCGAACAAAACGTATATTAATGCCGGAAAATCGGACGCTCCTGGCCAGAGATACGCAAGTTGAAAGACTTTGAAAATTTAGTGTTTTGATTTGCGGGTTGGCCACACCCACATTTATCAAGATATCAAAAATCACATGAATCATCTGTAACCACACAAGGGTTTAGGTCATTGTTCCAAAGTTTCAAGCACATTGATTGAAAATCCACGGTGTAAAAAAATACAACGTGAATTGTAAATTTGCGAAAAAAGCAAGTTCCGCCCACAATGGCCGATGCCCTGTAGGGTTTAGGGTGGGGTCATAATAGAATTTTATACTCATCTTGACATGACCTACCTTCGTACCAAATTTCATATGTCTACGATGAAGTTGACCTCCCATTGCCGTAATGTATTTTGATTTTTGAGATGGCGCTAGCGAGTCATTGTGCGTCATTAATTTTTTGGAATATCAAAAAAACAAATTTTTCACCGACCTTGAATTTTGGGTCAAATAAAATTGAGTTTTCGTTAATGTTCAGGGGGTCAAATCAGGGGCGGTTTAGGCTACAAGAATAATAATAATAATAATAATAACGGAAACGTCTTTTTCCACCAATATTTTTCTCCATAAGTACAATAGCTAGAATCATGCAACTTTGTCACATTGTGCCCCATCACAAATAAACCCTCTGTACATTTTTTCAGTCCTCCATGACAAACAGCCTGGCTGTTATGAATTTTTTTAAATAAAATTTGAAGAGGGCGCTATAGAGCCATTTTATCAGATAGCTGCTTGATTTGCATATCAGTCCGCTCAGCTTTCAAATCTGCACAAACGCTCTATTAGCATTTTCCAAGAAAAAATTGTGTGCAAAATAGATAATTTTTATTAATATTCCAGAATTTAAGAGTTTGTAGAAAATTCACCATGACCATATCTGAAGATGTATCACATTCAAATTGATAGTATGTCATTCCACATGGGTTTAGTGTCTTGTGGCCAAATTTGAAGTGTTTTCGATGAAAACTGTTGGAGGAGGAGTCAAAAGTACACAGGTGTGTGCTTTTCTCAGCCCCGGGTTTGATCCAATATGGCCGACTTCCTGTTTGGTTCGGGGCGGGGTCATAAGAGGGTTTTTTACATGTCCTGACCTGTTCTATTTTTTGGGCCATGAGTTGGATTTTTAGCGTAACATTTTTCATGGGCTCCCATTGGCCCAATGTTAATCCATTTTCGAGGGGGCGCTATTCAGCCGTCGTGCAATATTTTTTCACGGGGCCTTCACTCATAATTAGAGCTCATCGAGTTCTAATTTTCGACACCACTCACGGCCATCTCCGTCATCGTTTACTATGCGTATTTCGCGATCTCCCCGTTTCCGTAAGAATTACAATTAGTCCCTCGCCGGGACGATTCTCGTCCCATCGGCTCGGGCCTAATAATAATAATAACGGAAACATGTTTTTCTACTATTATTTTTCTCTTATATGGACAATAGCTGGAGTCTGCCACTTTGTCACATTGTACCCCATCACAAATAAACCCTCTGCACATTTTTTCAGTCCTCCATGACAAACAGCCTGGCTGTTATGAATTTTTTTAAATAAAATTTGAAGAGGGCGCTATAGAGCCATTTTATCAGATAGCTGGTTGATTTGCATATCAGTCCGCTCAGCTTTCAAATCTGCACAAACGCTCTATTAGCATTTTCCAACAAAAAATTGTGTGCAAAATAGATAATTTTTATTAATATTCCAAAAATTAAGAGTTTGTAGAAAATTCACCATGACCATATCTGAAGATGTATCACATTCAAATTGATAGTATGTCATTCCACATGGGTTTAGTCTCTTGTGACCAAATTTGAAGTGTTTTCGATGAAAACTGTTGGAGGAGGAGTCAAAAGTACACAGGTGTGTGCTTTTCTCAGCCCCGGGTTTGATCCAATATGGCCGACTTCCTGTTGGGTTGGGGGCGGGGTCATAAGAGGATTTTTTACATGTCCTGACCTGTTCTATTTTTTGGGCCATGAGTTGGATTTTTAGCGTAACATTTTTCATGGCCGGGCTCCCATTGGCCCAATGTTAATCCATTTTCGAGGGGGCGCTATTCAGCCGTCGTGCAATATTTTTTCACGGGGCCTTCACTCATAATTAGAGCTCATCGAGTTCTAATTTTCGACACCACTCACGGCCATATCCGTCATCGTTTACTATGCGTATTTCGCGATCTCCCCGTTTTCGTAACAATTACAATTAGTCCCTCGCCGGGACGATTCTCATCCCATCGGCTCGGGCCTAATTAATATAGTTTCATTTTATTAACCTTTATTTCACCAGGTAAGAACCCACTGAGATTGAAACCCCTTTTTCAAGGATGACCTGGCCCCAGAGGGGAGGGGCCTGTTGTACATTTTTGTTACTTTATAAATCCATAATGCCACAAAGGGGCGGGACAGCTTTATTCAATAGTTTCAATAATCTTGTTAACGAGTTCAACTTCTCTGCACCTTCTCTGAGCCTCACTATAACACTTAAATTAAAAATGTAAAACATATACATTTCAATGCAGCTGTGCTGTGCTGTTTTAAGTCCATGAATGATATTAAGTGATTCAAATCAAAGAAGTAAAGACCAGGTAGATGTGAAAATAGTTAACTGGATCCAGGACGCAAGTACGGAAGTGACCACCATTATATACGTCTATGCAAAACAGAAAGTGGGCGTACATAATGAGTTCAGTACAGAGCTTATATTTCTATGAACACAAAGAAGTACAAACACATATAAATCAAGAGTTTTAGTTTAATAGTTTGGACGTAAATGGGTGTGGGGGAACTTAAAGTAACAAAAGGAATGTCAGGAACAACATATAAGGTCTTACGTGGACCAGATGTTGAATGACCTTTGATGTAGGAGAAGAGCATGTTCACGGAGAGGAAAAAAAACACCCTTACAATCCTCTCTCTTTTATTTAATTTACCTCTTTTGTATTCCCATCCAAATTATGTCCAATTCAATGCAAACTAAATTAAAACTAAAGCTTAATCCAAAATTAATGCAAGGCCAAGAACCACTTTGATATTACTGGTTACATGTTATTATGATTGATCCATGACTGTATGATTACGAAAAAACCCACGGGCTAACCAATATGTTCAATATAACTGTCAAAGTTGAACCTCAATCCTTCACGTGGGAAAATATAATCATGACCCAGTGCCCGTCCTGCAGTCGTCCGTAGACACAGCATGGATCAACTCTCAGGCTTGTAATGTAAACGAAAAGGCAGTTGTACAAAAATAGAAATTAAAATATAATAAAGACAGAATTCTTCAAGACATATCGTTTCCGTTCAGAATGTGTTGTAGATGTAGCTCTTGGTTGAAATTTGTCATGAAATATAAGGTAAAACCTCAAATGTTAAACCAGCTGATTTCTCTTCACGCCTCGACCTAAGAACCAATTGTAGTGTCAAAAATATTGGCATTCTAACAACAGGCAAATGCAACAGTTCAGTAAATGAACAAAAGCTTCAGCTAAATGTCTGTGTAAACGACAGAATATGTAAGTCAACAGGCATAAACATTCTGGTGAAACATGGAGAGAACTCTATAGAATCAAAATAAGCACACAATTGATCATTACCTAGATATTAAAGCAACACTGTTATTATAGAGGAGACTCCAATTTTGTTTTAGCGCCGGTATTTTCTTCATAATCCAGAGTGTCAGGGCTTGCCAGTAGTCCAAACCTTCAAAAAAACAGACAAACAAACATAATTTGCATTCATTGTAAGGTTCTTCTCCGGAGCAGCTCAGCTTCTTTTGACTCTTCTCTTCTGCTGACTCTGCTTTGACCCTGTAGTTCGAACAGGGTGACACCTCCTGCCGTTCCTCCATCCCCCTCCTGCACACCATGTCTGGAGAAGACTCCCACAGCACAGACCCTTCTGTGATCAAAAACAATAGTCATAAGAGTCACTTAAATACGTTAACATCAAAAGTGAAAAGCCACACCAACAGGGGAGACTATGGTTTTCACGTGGTGACTTAGTTTAGTTTATTTGAATAGGGACGAGTATGCTTCATGAGCTCATGTCACATACTACAACATTTTAGCCAAGGCTAATTCTCAATGTCCGTCCCCAGAAGGGCTTTTACAGAGAAAATACAGTACAATTAAAATACAGTGTTTAAAATACAGTACATTTAAAAAACAATACATACAACAGTGCAGATATTATAAAATACAAATTACAACTGCATATGGTCACATGTCTGACCGCTGATCAAATCATTTTTCAGTTTATGTTTAAAAAGGACCCAGGTCACCTCTCCCTTGAGTTCAGTGGGTAAACTGTTCCAGGCCTTAGTGCCTTGTACAGTGAAGACTGATTGTCCAAAAGTTGTTTTTCTCCTCGGGACCTGACAGTTCCCACTTTGAGCTCCTCTGGTTCTGGAGCCCACAGTCCTGAGAGGAACGACACTCTCACAAAGAACCCGAGGAGCTTGACCGTGTAAACATTTATGGATCAGCTTCAACTGTGACCATTTGATGTGATTACTGAAGGCCATCATCTTTACATTTTTCAGACTATCACAATGATGGGACCTGATGGGTTTCTTATCTAATATTTTTATTGCTCTATTGTAAATCATTTGCAGGGGTTTAATAGTGTGACCATGAGGAGATGCAGTAGTTTATGTGCGAGAAGATCATGCAGTGCATGAACGTGTGAGCAGCATGAAAAGGCAGGTGGTCCCTGATCAGTCTGAAGGTATACAGGTTTGCTTTAGCAACTCTACACACTTTCTTAATGTGGCTGTCAAATTTAAGTCGAGAATCAAGTAGAAGTCCCAGATATTTGATTTCAGAGACCTGTTCAATTATTTGATCATTTATCTGTAAATTTAGTTGATCATTTATGGACTTGGTTTTAGAAGCAAAGCAAACAGACTTGTTTTTTTTTTTATGTTCAGAGTCAGACCTGCCCTTTGGAACCACACTGACACAGTTTGCAGATGTTGAGACAGTTGATCAGACACTGCAGACAGAGTTTTACCTCGAACATAAATCACTGCATCATCCGCATACATCTGGAAGCCTGCAGATGGGCAGGACTTTGGGAGATCATTTATATATAATGTAAAGAGCAAGGGCCCAATAATGGACCCCTGCGGCACTCCTGTATTTGTATGTAAAAAATTTGAAGTTTCACTGCCAATCATAACACACTGTTTTCTGTCTTCCAGATATGATTTAAACCACTGCAAAGTATTGGTTGAAAAGTTAAGTTCCGATAGCTTGTGGATCAAAATACTGTGATTTAAGGTATCAAATGCCTTTTTGAGGTCTAAAAAGACAGCACCAACTATTTCCCCACAATCTATTGCCAGTTTAAGCTGTTCCACAAAAAAGCAATTTGCCGTTTCTGTGGAATGCTGGGGACGGAATCCAAATTGCAATGGATGCAAAATATTATTTGCCTGAATAAAATCCATGAGCTGATTGGACACAATTTTCTCCAACACTTTAGAAAATACAGATTTATTAATGATCTTTATGGTTTAAAACTGAGGTTTTAGTCATCGGTCCTGAGGCCCAGAGAGAGAAACTTTTATCCAAACTACGAGCACACTCTTTTAATCCATCAGCACAAGTAAAAAACCTGGGCGTTATCTTTGACTCTGAGCTCACTTTTATTCCACACATAAAGAACATCACAAAAACAGGTTTTTATCACTTAAAGAACATAGCCAGAGTCCGCCCCATTCTCTCTTGGGCCAACACGGAGACGCTGATGCATGCTTTTATCTCCAGTCGTATCGACTACTGTAATGCCCTGCTCTCTGGTCTTCCCAAAAAGAGTATTGCAGGTTTGCAATTATTACAAAACTCAGCAGCACGTGTCCTGACTAAGACCAGGGGGCGGGACCACATTACACCGGTTTTAAAATCACTGCATTGGCTCCCTGTGTGTTTCAGGATCGATTTTATGGTTCTATTACTGGTTTATAAATGTCTTAATGATCTTGGGCCTTCTTATCTTTCAGAAGTGCTTTTACCACATGAACCCTCGCGGCCCCTGTGCTCCTCCTCGGGCCCCTGCGCTCCTCCGGCAGCCGGCTCCTAGTCATTCCCAAAGTCAGGACACACACTCACGGCGAGGCGTCCTTCCAGCACTATGGCCCTCGTCTGTGGAACAGCCTGCCGGAGAACCTCAGGGCCGCAGAGAACGTTCAGGTTTTTAAGAGCAGGCTCAAGACCCTCCTTTTTAGCTTACCTTTTGATTAATATTTATTATTTAATTTGTTTAATCTTACTTACACCATTTATTTACTCTATTTATCTATTTATTTATTGTGTTTACCTATGTTAGGTTAACTATTGTACATATATTTATTTAGTTTTACTCTCTTTCCACCCATTTATTTATTTCCCCATATTTATTTATGTATTTATTTATTCTTTTATTCATTTTAGACTCTCCAGTGTTTCCTCTGAGGGGCCCTTTGCACTGGGACCGGTGGTCGGCTGTGGCTTCTGGGCTCTGGCTCATGGGCCCCTGGGGGAGGTTTGGTATGAGCCTCGTCTCCTCTGGGCTCTGAGTCTGTGTCCTGTCGCCGTGGGCGGCTCTGCTCCTGGTGCAGACGGCTCCTCCAATGGTGCTTCCTCAACTGGTTTATCTGTACTCAGCCTCCTCCTGTGTGTGTGTGTGAGCATGTGCACGCTTGTCTTTGTGTGTGTGACTGTCTAGATGGGTTGTTTGGTCATGTGGGTTGGTGTGTGAGTGTGTGTGTGTGTGTGGGGGGGGGGGGTCGGTGGAATGTGGGCATGTGGTAGTTTTTAATGCACTGTAAAGTTACGTTTTTATGTATGAAAAGCGCTTTATAAATAAAATTTGATTGATTGATTGAACACCATTCTGCAGGTTTTAAAAGTTTCATAACTGTAATTTCGATTCCATTGGCCCGGAATATAAACTGTAGAAAAGTTAAAGGCTTGGTTCGTAGATATCAATTGCAAGGTACAAGGTACAATTAACACCAGATGACAGTGCGACTTCACTTATTCTTAACAGATCCAATTTATTATCAGAACATGCTGTAAATGAGTCCACCCAGAAGCAAACTAAAATATTGATTGCCAACTAAACCCATAGATAAGTCAAAGCCTGTCCCATACAGGTCCACAATTCTGGGCCCAAAATATTGCTCAGAAAACCAATTCGCCTACAGTTGTGATTCTCAAAAATAAAGTATAAGATACTCGATGGATTGAGAGGGATTGAAAAGGTCCGCTTAAAAAATATATAAACTAAGAAAATATTTGCTGGCAATAAATATCGAGATGACCTGTCTTTCATCTGCTCATCTGCATTAAACTTGTTAACATTAAACATTCTGTATATGTAAGTCTGAGGGTCAAACATCGCAGAGAATCTTGATCTTGCAAATTGCAAAGTAAGTCCTACAATGATTGACTTTGTAGAACTAGAAACCTGGGAAGGAGCCTCTGTCCTATTTATTAACTCTCAATTTCATATTGGATGTTTCAGTATCTTGATTTTAGTGGGTCACTGCCACATGACAATTAACAATTGGTGTTCAGTTCAACCCTCCCTCTGTCTTTGGGTCCATTTGACCCTCTAGGTTTTGTTGTTTTATTTTTTTTCCTGCAGCTATGAAACTTTCACGGGTGGTCCAAAACATCACCTAACACCAAATTTAGCAAAAGTATGTTTTTCTAATATGAAATGGATATTGCTCATTAACCAAATATGTAATGGTCAAAAGAAGAGAGCACGAGGTTTGAGTTCTATTAAACCATAATATGATATTAGCCCTAATATAATTATATCCCTAATGGAAGTTTGTTGACCATACATAGAGATTAAGTTTGTCGCCTTACAGTATCCAATTGTTTTTGTGGCTCATGATTAATTTGGATTCTTTGGAAAACCAACTTAACTTTGTGCTTATTGCATAATGATTGACACCGTCTAATGTAGATGTATCATTCATTTGGACTCAAAAGGCATGCAGCTGTTACATCGGGGTCAACATTGTACTGGTCATCTTCTTGCAAATACTGTGTATGTATTTTCAAAGCCAATCGAGATCCTCACAGATAAGTGCATGGCCATTACTGTGTAAACTTTTTATCGGGTTATTAACATACGACATTACTGCTATGGCAAAGAGACAGTGGAGTAATGGGAGTCCTCAGTTTGGGCCTGAACAGCAGAGTACAGCACTGCCTCAGTCTGACGCTGGGGGGCGCTGTTTATGGTCAAATCCTTGCATTCGTCAAAATACACTTCAGAGTAGTTGTGGTTGTCTAACGGGTCTTCTGCCTGGAACAAAAGAACAGGTAAACATAAGATTATATCTACTTCGACTGGCCCTGACCCCCAGACTGCTTTGCTTTAGAGCACTTTGGAACCGTTCTTTTCATAATGGAGTTCCATCTCCCTGCCAAGATCCTGGCTCTCATCAAGACACATACATTGACTTTTTTGAGCTTTAAACCTTGTTCTAACATTGCTCTGTTATCAGAAACATACCTGAAGTTGCATTTAGCTTCATTCACGCTACTTTGATAAATCCTGGTTTGAAAGCCATCAAAAACACGGCATTCTGAATTTCCTCAATGTGTGACGTGGCCCCGAGAATCTTCGGTGCTGTTTTACATCCATAAATCATCCCCAGAATCGTTTTGAGCAATTCTGCCGTCTAATCACGATCATTACAACTGCATGGCTATCTACAATCTCCTGGAGAATTTTCTAGTTGTTTATTTATAAATGTGTAGTTCACTCTGCAAATACGTTTGAAATTGAGTGTTTTGTGAGGCTCAAACAAAGCAGAGAAGATGCTAATACACGGGAGCAACAAAACTAGCGTGACTGAAGCTAAATACAACTCCAGGTGTGTTTTTTGTGAGGAAACAATGTTTAAAAATTATTAAAAGCTTATTAAATAGCTCAAAAAAGTCAATTTTGCATGTGTCCTTCAAATGAAACCTTATCTTCACATTAAATCATGTTATTGATTTAATATTGAAAGATTTACATCATGGGGACTTGGTTTATCATAATGAAGTATGCAATTTTAGTCCACACAATGTGATAAATTGCCCACACATACATATTATTTACTATTTTCATTTGATATTTCTGTGTGACGTTGGCATTTTTATTTGCTTTGTTTGTTTTAAAACCATTAAGTTGAGCATTTATTGCTTTTATATTTTATATGCTACTCTGTGCACCACTAAGGAACGGAAATGGATTACTGACAAATTCAGTTGCGCAATTTCTTGGTGACACACTTCCCCAGAAACGCGGATACTTGAGGGTTAAAGATAAATGATCAACGGGTACTTCCTCTTTTCGGTTAAAACAGCACGACTACTATGATTTACCTCCCCTCAGTTGTTCTAAAACTCACCCGCAGTGGAATCAATGTAAATTTTGTCTTTTAAGTATTATGATGTTAAAGTTGTGCTCATAAATTTACATACTTTTGTGATGTTGTTTGGCTGTTTTTCAGAGAATGTGAATGATAACACAAAAATCACTCAGATGGCCAGTCCAGAACCTTCACTTTATGTTGCTGCAGCCAATGACTTTCTGTTTTGGATTCTTGTCATGATGGAATGTCCTACAGTATTTCCCTACAGTATTTTGTTGTGTCCAACCATCAATTTTGACCAAGTTTCCGGTGCCTTTGTAACTCACAAATCAGTGATCCTCCTAAAATTGTAGAAATAGAAGTGTATCATCATCATCATAGGCCTTGTTGACTCTTCTCCAAATGTAACGTTTATGATTGTGGCCAAAAAGTTTCTTTCTATAAGTTTTGTAGCTTGTCTCGTTTGGCGTATTGTAAGAGGGATATTTTGTGGCGTTTGTGTAGCAATGGCTTTCTTCTAGCGACTCAACAATGTAGCCCATTTTTCTTCAAGTGCCTCCTTATTGTGCACCTTGAAACAGCCGCACCACTTTTTTAGAGTCTTGTATTTCAGCAGAAGTTATTTTGGGGTTTTCTTTGCATCCCGAACAATTTTCCTGGCAGCTGTGGTTGAAACTTTTCTTGGTCCATGTGACATTACAGTTTGAACGCTGCTGGTTGGTGTTCTCAGTTCCTTGGATATCTTTTACCTTTTCCCTGCAGATCCTTTGACAATTCTTTTGTCATGCCTCGGAATCCAGAAGCGTCTACAGCACTGGATGAAAGATGCACAGGTTTGTCAGGAGCCCGGAAACTCACTGATCTTTTACACACGGATGACAAGCAAACGGATCACTGGTGAGGATGGTTGCCTTTGGGAGCCATTCAAGCCTGTTTGTGTCAACTTGCGTGCATGTTATCACCAGGGTGTGTAAACTTTTGATCAGGGTCATATGGGAAGTTGTCATTATGATTTAAAAGGGTTAAACACAACTGTATTTGTAAATTAATCTCTGCACAAGAATGACTTCCTGTTTGAATCTGATAAACTCTAACTCAGAGCAACTAAAATTCAAAGGATGTCAACAAACCAAGCATACTGTCCGTGTGTGTTCTAATTTATCTCTGCATGGTGAGAACATTAAAAAGTGTTGGTGGTTTGAATGTGTCAAAACGTACAAACAGGAAGCTGAAAAATGTGAAAATGCGTTGCACTTTTTCTTACTTGGAGCTGGTCTCTTGGGGCTGTGGCCAGACTGTACAGATCAGAAGTCTGGTCTTCAGTTGGTTTACTGACAGAGGGGAGAGCGTAAACTGTCGACATTTCCACAGGACGAGAGGCGCCGTTGTCTTGGATCTCCTCATAGACTCTGTGGGTCTGAGGGAGACGGGTCGTTAACATAGTCCGTAGAACACTCTTCCTTTACGCAATAAATTGTACTTTCTTTGTATTGCCATGTGGTCTAGTTCTTTAGACCTTTTTCTTTTATAATCAATCAAATTAATATCTAGTTTTGATGCTAGTTTTAGGACTGATTAGTATTTGATTTTTGATATTTTTGATAATCTTAATGCGGTGTGTTGGTTATGGTCCAACTTAACTTAAAACCAATAATAGTGGGTGGATTTTTATTCTTAAACATCTATGAAGAAAAAAAAGGGAATTTTACTTTCGTATTAATGAATGGACAGGCTCTACATTGTTCAATTCTCTGCAAAAAGCAACTTGATCTTCATGTCACTTCAACCAGTCACTGTACTGTGATCAATGGTGGTAGAAGTACTCTTATTTTGTTACTTAAGTAATAGTACTGGGGGTGGTAAGAGATCATGTGTTTCGAGATCTCGCAATACTAAAATGCCACAAGATTGTGCTAGTACCCACAGAGTAATCTCGCAAGAATTAGTCAATACGTTGTTTTTGCAGTGCAACTACTGAAGAGTGCAGTAACCGTCCTGGAGGAATTATTATTTCAGAGAATATCCAGTTTTCAAACTGCGTTGTTCTTGATTTTCTTATAATGTCATATTTCATTTGTATTACGGAAAACTTACCAAAGGAAAGCAGTTTATTAAGCTTGCTTTTCTTATTTTTCTAATAAGTTAAAGTTCAATAAAAGAAAAAAGCAACAACTATGAAAATCTCGTCTAGTCTCGCAAACCTAATCTCGGGTCCTGTGTCTTCACGTGAAAAGCCTTGTTACACCCCTAATAGAACAGATACAGGAAAATATTTCATCCAGGGAGTTTTTTTTATTGTCATTTTTCAAACTTAAATTGGATTTCTACTGTATTCATGATGTTTGGATGTTTTTTTTGTTTTGTTTAAACCCTCAGTTTGACCCATATTTTATGAAAATGTATTTGGAATTTTGCAATGCCCGCTATGATAAGATCTACAAATGTGCTACCCACTTGTACTGTTGGCACTCTTTTACCCCACTTTTTGAAATCTGTAAAATTACAGTAGAACTAGTAGAATCACAGGGACATTCTTGATCTGTTCTGCTGTTTGATTTTAAGTGCTCACATATAGTATAGTATAGTTTTTGCTGTCATGTTTGAGTTTGAAAGAGACTCCTTTTTGTGTTTTATCAGGCGTGAACAGGCGCGGAAGTTAAGTGAGTTTCTAAATAACTGCTGTGTGTTAAACAACTTTGTAGTGCAGAATGTGGCTGTCATTTGGCTGTAATGATCTATGGGAGAAACCCCTCATTTTAAAATACACAGTGCTCCTACAAAAAAAAAAAAAAAAAGTCATAATCATGGTTGACCGATCCATGAGGGCAATAAAAAGTAACCATTTTGTCCCACACTCATTTTTTTATGGACAGTTACCATTTAGGAGTGTGTGATTATGTTTTTAGTTACGGCTATAAAAATATTTTTAAAATGCAGATATTTTTATAATGTATATATGATGTATTTCTGCTCAGAGGGTAAGTGGATTAACTGATAAGAAAAAAAAAGTTTGAAAAAACAAATCTATTATTATATATTTATATATATATATATATATATATATATATATATATATATATATTTTACAGCTGTACAACAGTGGAGTAAAAGGGTAAATAAGAATGCTTTTTCCAACAGGTCACAAGGGTTTAGTAAAAGTATATAGCACATGCAAAAATATACTTTAAGAGGAAAAGTATTTCACACAGATTTTGAGAACTCTTAAGTGTTAAATGTTGTAGTCTTTATAAAGAATTGTGCAGATCAATTCAAATTCAAATCAATTCGAATTCAAATCAATTTCCAATTTGTTTCCAGTAAATTTTCTGTTTATGTTTTTGTTTGCTCAAAGCCAGCACTTGAACTCTTTCTACAGGATTTAATCATGAACGTGCTAAAAGTAATTCTCAAACCATTTCAAAACTACTTTATACTTTTCAGTACAAAAATGACACCTGCTCTCAAATGTAGTGAAGTGAAAGTAAAAGTATCTACTGAAAACTGACTTAAATAAAACACAGATAGTACTTTAAATTGTGTACTTTGTTGATTTCTAAAACTGACTGTGATTGAAGTGGTTTCCCAGGAGCACAACAAAAGTACGTGCTTGGTTGGACTTGAACCAGCCACCCTGGTCTGTGGTCTGTGGGTGAACTTTTAAACTCATTGCTGCCATTAAAATCAAATATGGCTGAAACATACCTGGTCATAGTCCACACTCACAGGTGGTTCTGCTGAAAACAAAACAGCATTGACACATTTAGTGAGATTCAGTTCACCGTGTTGGATAGTATTCTAATTTTGTTCAAACTCACCTTTTGTTTTTTTGTTCCGTAAGAATATCAACAGTGCAGCTGATAGCAGGAGTACTACGGCGGTGAGAGTCAGACCCACACACAGCAATATTGGTCCTGTCAAGGTCAATATTATCCCTTCAAGTTTGTTTCTTCTACTTTTTCTTTTTAATATTTAGTATGCAGACGGACGAAGCCATAGCACAGGGCCAACACATATTTTTGTAGAGTCACAGTATTCTACAACAGCACTGAACAATTAAAGAGGCTGTACCTGATTTTTACTGTTATAAAATGGTAAAAACAGACCTAGTTTGGATTTTTTGCATGTTTTAAAGTCAAATCTGTGTTGCCCCATCACAGATACAATGTAAAAGCATCTATTCGGGTAAAAAATAAGAACACAACGTTTATTCTACAGCGTTTTAACCTACAAGAGAAGCAGGAACTGCACCGTTAGCATGCTAACGTTTGTTAGCTTTACCCGTGAAGGTTCGTGACGCTCTGGGCTCAGAGACTGGTGAAAAGTGCTTGTAATAAACTCATGGATGTGAATATTTAGGAGGCTGGGGCCACATTAGGTAAATGAGAGATACATGTGACTGATGTAAACAGGCCCGTCGACAGAAATTTAGGGGCGCAGAGCAAGAAGTCTCGCATGGGACCCCCTCTAGTATAAATTAATAGGAAGAGGGTCCAATTCTGGGTCCCAAAGACCCTGAGGCACAGGATAACAGACCCCTTTGCTCCTCTAGTATTTTCTACCTTTTTCTGACATTTTGTCATCTTATAACTTCTCAAACTATGCCATCTTCTTCATATTTATAATGTGTCTGCTTTTTGTTCTACCCATCTCCCCGCAGCAGCAGAACCATCTCCATCTCCATCCTCTCATAACGGACATATGATTCCTAATAAATTCATCATTAGCTGTGTTTCCACTGGTTCATTTGGAGTGGATTGGTCCGAAAGGGTCTCCATTGTCTTAAGTGAACCATATCGGCCCATTGTGAGAGGAAGTACCTGATTTTACTGTTGTCATATGGGAAAAAAAGAACTAGTCCATGTTCCCAATGAAGTAAAATCACTGTTGCCCCAGCACAGGTATATTGTTAAAGCATCCATTAATGTGAAAATGAGCCCACAACATTTTCGCTGCATCTATTTACAGAGCATTTTATTCAACAAGAGAAGCAGGAAGTGTGCCGTTAGTTTGCTAATGTTTGTTAGCTTTACCCATGAAGGTACGCGACATCCTTGTGAAAAGTGCATCTAAACTCATGCCGGTGAGTATTTAGGATGCTGGGACAACATTAGGAAAGTGAGAGACACATGTGACTGATGTAAAGACTTTAACATAAACTAGTTCTGTTTTTCACAATTTATGACAGTAAAATATCTGGTATAGCCCCTTTAAGCAATCCAAAGTGGAGCCTGAGAGGTCAAGCTAGCTTCCAAAGCGATCTTGCTCGTTTTGGCTCCAGGAAGCTAAGGAGCTAAAAACCAGAGGGAGATGATTGGATAAAGGAGAATTTAGACTCAGGTGAAAACAAGACGGCAAAAAGTGGATATAAAAACAATCATAATATTTTCCCACCAAATTCTGACTTGATCTTGTGATAAACCACCGCATTTCCAGTTTTTAGCTTTATATGTTGACAGACTTAACAAAACAAAAATAGCTCACATTAGCATTCGCTTTTTCCTATGTATTGATGCACGGCACTCGTGTCAAGATAAACAAATATTATCATATCTCACTGTCCAAAAAAAGCTGAGAATGAACAGTAAATAGTTTCCTGTTTATAATAACTTTAGACACGTCTCAAACTTGATTTTACTGCACAGCTTTTTGTGAGTTGCTGAGATCGGCCTTATGATTAAAAAGTATAATTTCGGTACGATTTAAAATATATATATTGAGAAAACATTTGTGCATATGTAGCAGACCTCTGACCCACAGGAATCAAGCTCTCAATATAGAAACTATAACTATAGAAGCTACTAGTTATTTACCAAACCAAGGCGAACTGGTCTATGGGACTAAAGCCAGTGCCTATTGTCTCCCCTCATTGCACCATGCTGTCATCTAAGCACCACTTTTTCCATTCAATAAGACATGGGTGAACAAGAGATTACGTTAGATCACATGCATTTCATTGCCTTAAATAGAAGTCCAAAATTAGCCTGTAGCTCTTTGTGGATAAAAACAAGTTTCCTCTCCAAGCAACTATTTCTTATTAATGCTATCTACTTCCTCTTTTCTGAGTCACACTGCTCTAAGTGTCGTTTCACTGGTGAAATCTTTGACGTGGTGTACCATAACAAGTGTAAAGTAGTGGCAGAAGAAGTGAAAAGCACGGCCCCAGGTTCAGCAGAAGTTAGCTATAGCCATGTAGCATCAGGTTCAGATTCCTACCCAACTGAGCTTGTCCCCAATAGGCCCTTTTCACAAAACCGAGCGGCTAGTTCCAGCGGCTGTAAACAAGGGGAGCTACACTTCTTATTCTATTCATTCCTTATGGAAAATTAGCCGAGTCTTGCCAAAACAAATGAATAATCAAATAACACAAAGCAGAGTAAATAACAGCTGGATAATCACCTACACATCTGGTACAGTTATTTCCACGGGATGAAACCTGTGTTTTATAAATGGTGGTGTTTCTGTTCCGAAGCTAATGCTATCCTAAATTACGTTTAATCAATTGTGTAAAAATAGCACCACAAACTGAACTATCTTGTTCAGAAAAACAAGCAACATGGCATTCAATGCACTTTAATCAAGTTTGTCTGCATTATATTAAAGATTTATGTTAGCCTTTGGCTTTGAGTCAAAAACACTAACAAACAAGACAAAGGTCTTAAAATGCCTGTGGTTATCCATCTATCACTTGCTCTCCGTCGCAAGATCTTTTTTTTGTAAATTTATTCTGACAAGATTCCCCCTAGAGAATGGAGCGGTAAAGATCTGCACTTTTACGCCAACCAGAACTAGCGGGCCATTGTGAAAAGGGCCTGATACAGTCTGTGCTGAATTAGCGTCAAAATAAAATCTGTGCACGCCATGATGCTAATAATGCTAATTATTTCTTTATTTATTAACCTTTAACCAGGATAGTCCCACTTAGACTAACAATCTCTTTTTCAGGGGAGTCTTGGCCCCAGAGGGGAGGAGCCTATTGTACTTGTTTTTAGTGGTAGGGGAAACAGGAACACCTGGAGGACACAGTGTAATATTTAATTTGTTTTGTGACTATGGCTGAGATTTTATGTGTTTAGCATAAAATTGTGAATAAATCTAAGTTTTTAGTACACTTTTTATTCATTTTAATGACAAACTAATGCTACAACTGGCAGATACAATTTTAACCATCTCTGGTAATCCGTGTAAATTATAAAAATATAGTCGCGCTAATGATAAATGTAAATTCTGCAAATTACTCACAATGAGGAATGACAGTACTGCACATCTAAGTGTTCCAGAAGTGAAATAAAAGCGTGAAAGCTTGGTAGAAGTGAATCAGCTATGTGGTAGCTGAGCATATAACATAATTGAATTCCTAATATATTTCTGCAACTTCTGAGAGATTTAAAAATGAATGGGAAATTTAGTTCTGGAACACAAGCGGGCTTTGAGGGCCATTTGGGTTGGAAGATCGTTTCCAGACACTAACATTGGTTGAATGTGCCACATAACTTGCAATAATTCAATTAATTCATATTTTCGTTGTTAGAGATATGTGTTGGGCCAAAAAAGCAGACAGAGACAGAGCTACTGAACACCAGGAAAATAAATTATTATTATTTAAATGAATACAACAAACAATACTTTCGCTTGTTAACAACAACCATATAATTTTAAACAAAAAACTACAGAACTGCTATAGTGGTACTAAATTATGACAAAAATGCAATGATTTCAGATCACTAAAGATACAAATTTGGTAACCATTAAGACAATGGCCCCGTTCCTCCAGACCAGTTGACTTTGGAGCGTTTCGGACCACTTCTGTTAATTGCGGTCTGCGTTTCCACAGCAAGTGCCCTGCTCACAGGGGCCTGGCTCACAGGCCCTCCTACGTGAGTAGCTGATGTCACCCAAACACTTGATTTTCTTGATAAATAGGATGTTAATTGTATCCGAATTATACTTTTTATACAAGGTGTGCACGGTGGCAGAGCGGTTAGAGCTTCTGCCTCTCAATAAGGAGATCGTGGGTTCGAATCCCAGACCACCCCAACATCGTGGGTTTGAATTCCGAACCACCCTAACATCACATGATCTCTCTGGGTGGAGTCTGCATGTCCTCCCCGTGTTACCGTGGGTTCTCTCCGGGTTCTCTGGCTCCTCCCACCGTCCAAATACATGACTGTGTAGGTTAATTGACAACTCTAAATTGTCCATAGTGTGTGAATATGAGAGTGAATGGTTGTCTGTCCTTGTCTGTGTCTCTGTGTCAGCCCTGCGACGAGTTGGCCACTGTCCAGGGTGTACCCTAAGTCACTGGGATAGGCTCCAGTCACCCGTGACCCCTAGAGGTAGAAAATGAATGAACTTTTTATACATAAGGCTGATCTTAGTGATTTAGTATTTCCAAGTTTGTGGTGCTGTGAAATGTGGTTAAAGCTAGAGCGTACAAGAAACAACTTCCGGTTTATGTCCAGCCTTTTCGGAATTCATTTCACTTCTCTGCCTCTACAGAGTCTCCTTATATAATGCGTTGAGTTTGGATGTTAGTTACATTATGCACTGGAAATATAATATATTAGGTCTTGATGTGAGTGCTGTGTGTCGATAAACAGGAAACAGCTGATGCTAACATGTGCTAGCTTTGTTTTGTAAAGTCTGTCCGCGCAACAAATAAAGTTATCATCACTGGAAATCCGGCAGTTTGTCACCAGATCAAGTCAGCGTTTGGTGAGGAATAATTATTTTCTGTTTGCATTTGCTTCTTGTTGTTTTGTCCTCACCTCTGTAAGCTAGTACTTCTCACAGCCCTCTTCGGACCTCTCAAACGGGGCGGCACAGTTCACTTATGACATTGGAGACCCTCTCGGTCCACCCCGATCCACTCCAAAGCAAATCAGTCAAAGCGTGCTTAAAGAAAGCTAGGATTATCACTAGTATCTGATGTGCTTGTCTGTGGTTGATGCTCAGTAGAATTGTGATTGGACCCTGGTTCTTGGGTTAAACTGTGTTGTGTTGGAGCCACAGAAATGAGTGATGAGACGTCACCTGTTTGTACAGTCTGCTCGATGTCAACGCTGGGTTTCAGAGTGACATACGGTTCTGGTTTGAGGGTAAAAGTTTGATTTAACTGTGCATCTGAAAAATAAAATGGCCGTGAATAGCTGAACATAAGAAGGTTATTATGAAAATGTTCTAATTAATATAAACCATACTCTTTGTGACTTTAATCCTAAACTGATGGATTCCAGTCTTTAAAGGAAATGATCTTTTCACAACACTCTGGTATCGTCCAGAGTCAGCGTGGGTCAGATCGATGATGCTCACATACATCATAAATCCACTGAGAAAACCCTGGTCCTTATAGTCAATGCAGTATCTTCCTTCACACTTCAAGACATTTTCTTCAGTCTCAAGCAAAATGTCTTCTTCTTTGTCACAGTCATTTTTACAGAAGATCTTTTTGTATCCAGTTGTAAATCTAAACTGACATCCCACTGTGACGGTTCCTCCTTCAGCGACCTCATGATCTGTCTCTGCTCTGATGAGACCAGGTCGTCCGTACAGCACTGTTCACAAAGTACACATTAGCCAAAGGATTCAGTGAATAATAATGTTAACATTATAAACAATGTATTATTATCTACATTTTGCAATATATTCTGAATGACAATACATTTTCAACCAGGGCCAAATGATGTATCGTTGACTTGATCAATCAAATACAGGTGTCACTTTTCTGATGCAGGGTCCGCCACCCACTTGTCTCTGGGAGAAGTTATTGCTTTGCAGGAGTGTCCCACGGTATGGCATTTAACTTATCTCTATGGAGACACCATCATATCAAGTTACAGGTCAGATCTGTGGAGGAGGTGGCTTTGTTGTTTTTTAAGGTAATTATATAGCAGTAAAACACATTCAAGCAACAGTATGTAACTGTTTGGAGGTTGAATCATTTCATGGGAATGGAATTTTCAAACTAGACTTCTCTAAACTAACATTCTCCATGGAGATGGATATGTTTAATTCCATACTGTGGAATATTTAAAATATTTTAGCCAAAGGCACACCACGGAAAAGCAGTATAAATCTGCTTTTTGGAGATGCAAGCCTGCTAATAATAATAATATTATTATTATTATTATTATTATTATTATTGTTGTTGTTGTTGTTGTTATTATATTACAATAATAATATTATTATTATTGTACCTTTCTTTAATCAGGAGGTCCCATTGAGATGCAAAATGTCTTTTGCATGAGAGACCGGGCCTAGGCTGTTCTAAAACTGTTAAAAACAAAGCAGCTAACACAATCGCAGAAAATCAGAGAATATTATATGATAAAAACAACTTTTTCAAGAAAAACATAAACAATTCCCAGTCACCACACTTTTTTATCTTCTTGAATTTAATAAGTGACACTTCAGCCTCCCAACAATTTGCACTTTTAAATGCATTAAAAACAACCAGAATGGGGAAAACATTTTTATTGTGGTCTATTTTTGGCTAAAAAGTAATGCACTTGGGCTTTACATTGAATAAATATAAAATAGACAGTGATGGCAAGAATATTTTGAAAACGTATTCAGGTACAGAATACTGGATAGCTGCATTAAAATGTATATTGTAACTATTCCATTACTTGGTTTAATCAAGAGTACTGTAATCTGAATACTTAGAATACTTTCATAGAGTTACATGATGTTGGATCATGAAAAGCTTTTGGTTTTGATAAGATAACCTTTACCGCAAATTACAGATGGAATAATCACACATGTGCTCACTGTTAAAGAGTGACTATAATAGAATACAGTTAATCACAATTAGTATTCTGAACATGTATTTTCCGTACAAGTATTCAGTTCAGTAAGTATTCAACACTGAAAATAGAAATGTTTAAACACATACTGTGGAAAATTCCAGGCAAAGCAGTAACACCTCCATGGACACATTGTGACAAAGTGCACATTTAAAACAAAGAAAAACACAATTATTAATTGTCCTTTGTGGAGGGAATTTGATTGGAAGGTGAAAGTTAGTTTTTGTACGACTCCAAAGGTACTGTCTGGCTTCTTTCCATCAGCGCCTCCATTATGTTGGAGAGGCTGTGGTAAGACTGGAGCTCATACCCATATTTTTTGGGACTGCCAAAAACACAAAAACATGAATGGACTTGCAAAACGCAATTTCTGTGATACTAAAGGCCAATTCATACTTCATAAGAAGTACGAACTTTGTTAAATGCCTCGGGCTGTAAGAACAAAATTACGTCATTTTGTTCTTACAGCCTCTGTTCGGCTGTTCTCGCAGCCTGTTCTTGGTACATCAGCTGAGCAGAACTTTGTTCGGCAGAGCTGCGTCAACTAGGCTCTGATTCGCCAGTTTTTCAAAAGGGGCGGGGTAAATTTCCTTGGGCGCATGCTGGAGAAATAGTGTTATCCTAAAGACAAGGGGCTGACATCCGGAAGTACGAAAAGTTCCTCTTCTCATCCATCTCCCGCATTTGTTGAACGAGCAGACTGTATTCGCCCTGTACGACCCGCGTTGTATTTAGCGGCCGAACATGCCATCTTCGCTCATTTTGTCCCGTCTCCTCGGCCAGCGCATGTAAAAAAAAAAAAAAGTCGCCATCCTCTTCATCTTCAAACATCATCCTCTTTTCTTCCTCCTCCTCTCTCATCCACTCAAAAACTACATCTGTCATTGCCAAAACGATATCAACTGAGCTGTCAGCGATGGTAATCTCCATAGAAACAGCGTGGACACAGTTGTTGGGGATCACGGGGGGCGGGGTCTGAATGAGTTCGGCTGCGGCGCTTGAGCTGAAGTATGAATGCCAGAGTCGAAACGAACTTTGTTCTTGTTCTTATAGCCTGAGGCGCACGAACAAAGTTCGTACTTCTTATGAAGTATGAATTGGCCTTTAGTCTGGATCTACCTCTGAACATGTCATATTAAATACTGGGATGTTTACCTATAGAACAGATGATGCCGAGTGAAGACAAACTATATATTCTAGGAGTTTTCTTGCTAGTTGCCGGAAAAAATTATAACTATTTCATGGAAAAGTGTCCTTCCACAGAAACAGATACAGGATGCTTACAATATGGAGGAAATTACAGCACAACTGCGTCTGAAAAAAGACTCTTTAATGTAAAAATGATCGCTTGTTAATAGATATTTAGAACAGTTGAAATGAATATTCTGCCAATGAGTGTTCTGTGTATATCTTTTTTATGTTTGATTGTTTAATAAAAGCATTAATATAAAGATGTAAATTTCAAAAAAGCGAGTTTAAAAAAATAAAGAAAAAGGTAGTAAAATGACCAATAAATAAAACCTACTGTGCTACATATTCCACCATAATAATTGTACATAAAGTAATTATTTATTACCACTAGATTAATATGCAGCCTTTACACACAACTTTCTCTTACAACAGCTGAACTTTAATTTTACCCTCAGTCTCTTCACTAACACACCTCGATTATTGCTAGCTCACAACTGATCCTTCTTGATCAACTGTTACATACCTTTTTACTTAAAAGCGCTTTCTATCAAAAAAAGACTAAAAGTACTCACCATGTACAATGATAATAGTAATCTGCCAGAGTTTCATTTTTGCTGCAGCTGAGTTTGTCATACACTTCCAGTATGTTATGAAGCAGGAACTGTACTTCAACAGTGCACTTCTCTGAAATAAATACTACAAGTACAAGTCTACTTCCTCTTTGATCAAGCCCACAATGTTGCTGCAACTATACAAATCATGCATGAAGTACATTTACATAGACACACAGTGAGAAACAGGGGCGTAGGGTCAGTCTATTTGCACTGCCAAATTTGCACTACTGTCAAGCCAACTGTAAACTTTCTGTATATTGTCGAAGTCTATTTTATTTTATTCCTAATTCCAAAGCAAGTTTCTAGTTTGTGAATCTTGTTCTCTGGCAATACCAATCCATTTTTCCAGTTCTGATTCTGAAATTCTGGACTCCAGGTGCAAACCTTCACAGTGGGTCCTAATATCTAATTTTGTAAATATATTTATCCCAGAAAATGTGGCTTATTTTTATTCCCTATTGCTAGAAAATACACCCTATGGTTTCTACATATCTTCACAGTAATTCTCTAATTTATAGACATACAGTGTAGCTATGGATCCATATTATACTACAGTACTGTTTGTTTTCGCTGAAACTATCAGTTCATTTTCAAAAACATCTTGAAACCCATTATTGCTACAGGAAATGGCACTAACAATCACTACACATACTTTTAAAGCTTTGATTGGGTCCTCATACCTCAATCATAGTTGTATTTAGTCTCTCATGGACTTTACTCAACCGCAAATGCATTTTATTACAACAAAAATAGAAGGAAGAGTAGAAAAATGTACCTGAGAAAAAAACATCATGCTTTTCAGGGCCCCTCTCTGCCCTTGGCCCCGGGGAAACCAGTGCCCTTTCCCCCCTAGTGCTTCGCCTCTGGTGAGAAAAGGCAAGTGTGAAGACGGGCGATACCAGTGACTTTTGTTTGACACATCATACAATGCAACAGATTTTACCGTAATATTAGCCTGTTACCAATGTGGTTTATTTAAAAGAAGACATATTAGACATATTAAGACATATTATGCTATTTTTGGGTATATTTAGAATCTACGTAGAACATGTGAAAGCTCTATCTATTTGGGTAAAAATAGTAGCTAAATATATGCTAACTATAGTTTGAAAGAGGAGTGGAAGGTGCTGTACCTGATTTTTACCTGATTCTTTTGAAACATGAAAAACAGAACAAGTTCACGTACTCGATTTTTTTGCACGTAATGAGGCGTTGCCCCAGTACGGCTATATCAAAAAAGCATCTGTTGGAGTGAAAATGAAACCACAGCACTTCCTCTACGTCTAAATATATAGTGCGTTTTATTCTACGAGAAACAGGAAGTGCGTTGTTAGCATGCTAATGTTTGTTAGCTTTACCCGGGACGGCAAAACTTCCTGAGAGACTCGTGAAAAGTGCTAAGAAATGGAGGTGAATATTTAGGATACTGGGACTGCATTAGGTAAGTGAGCGACGCATGTGACATTAGTTCCCAGTGAACATGGATTTAAACCTGTTAATCTATTGTTTTTTATGCCTGTCACTGTTCTAACAATCGCAAAATGGCCGCCACAACATCAGTATCCATGATCTCTTTTATCCAATGATTGAGCTTGGGATCGTGACGTCACAGATAACAGAATTTTCAGATAGCCCAATGTTAAATCAATGGAAATTTTAAGATGCGAAATACTAAACTTTAATTTAGTAATTAGCGAAAAGCGTTAATTCAAAAATATTCTAACACTATATATTGATAAATGTATTTACCAGAAGTGACACAGCAGTTCATCAGGTTCTTCAATGGATTTTTTTCCACATAATTTTGGCTAATGTTTCTCTATGTAAGTTTAACAAACCAGCTGCAAACATGGCGGACTTCCATAGTAACGGCCTTTTTTTTTTTTTTTTTATGTACTAACCCGAGCCCTATGTCCCCCTCAGCAGATTCCCGAGCTTCGATCACTGAGCGCCAATCTCTATAGTAATGGATTTGCGATGCCCGCTGTCTTTAGGTAGATCGAGCTCGTCAGTCGACACCTTTTGGGCTTCAACTCCTGCGTCTGTAAATAATTACTATAATTACTATATGACTGTTTTCAGGCCTCCTAGGAAATCGGTGCATTACTGACTTGTTGTTGCTAGTGTACATTAAACATTTTACACAAATCAATCAACTTTATATAATGTTTTAGCGGTGAGACTTTTCACTCCCTCGCTATTTGCATCAATGGGGTTCTCATCAAACCGGAAGCACGTTTACAGCAGGAGTGAGAATCTGTGGCAAAAAGAGGCAAAAGTGGGAGAGGCGGAATAAGGTGAATGGCCTTTACAAGTTAAAATAATACATGCTCCTCCACGTCGAGAGGAGCCAGCTGAGGTGGCTCGGACATCTGTTCTGGATGCCTCCTGGACGCCTCCCTCGGGAGGTTTTCTGGGCATGTCCCACCAAGAGTAGGCTCTTGTTTGGCCTGGGAACACCTCAGGATCTCCCCGGAAGAGGCGGAGGAAGTGTCTGGGGTGAGGGATGTCTGGGAGTGCCTGCTCAAACTGCTGACCCCGCAACCCGGCCGCGGATAAGCAGAAGACGAAGACATTTTTTAAGCAACTTGCACAACACTGCATTTCTAGCATCCTAACTATTCACTGCGATCAGTCTATAGGCACTTTTCACAACTTTCAGGAGCCAGTTTTGCAGTCACGTTAAGCTAACAACAACCAGCATGCTAACAGCGCACTTCTAGCTTTGCAGAGAATAAAATGCTCCTGAATTAAATGCTGCCTTTGTGTGCTCCTGAATAGGTGCTTATACAAAGTATTTGCACAGGGGCAAAAGAACAGATTTCACTTTATTACACGAAAATGTAACAACATTTTTGTTTAACAGCTTTAAACTCGGTTGCTTCACAATTTGAGCGTTAAGGATCATGCTTCACCTGACCGCGCTGACAGTCATCAATGTGTTCATGTCAGATACATGACCTGTACGCCACCCGCAGTCATCTTTATTATGGTCACTAACGTAAACAAATGTAAACTCCAAAGAAAATCTGTGTAAACTGCTCAAATCAGAAAAGTCCTAATCTTTACTGTTAGCTGTGATTCTGACATCGTACAGAAGAACATCTGCATTTTAAAACACAAATGTAGTGTAACCGAAGGTGCATGGTGTAAAATTTATGTAAATTAAATGTAACCTCTGTGACTAAATAAAACTAAAGAAAACCAACAACGCCACCCAGAGAGAGGGCTCTGGGACCCAAAGTAGAATAAACAGTAGAGACCTAAGGCGCACAGGTAAGTTTATCCAAAGCACAGGAGCCAGGTTCCAGTTACATTGTCTTTATTCTTTCACATCACCGAATAAAACAAGTTTCATTTAATTTAATTAACAGTAGCTACAATAATTTAAAACCCATGGATCCCACCCATACACACTGCAATTTAAAATGTCCCGGCGACTGTCCCTCAGACCGGGTACAAAGCGTCTGACGCACAGGCACACGCACCCAACACAGCGCCCACTTGAGGCGCACCGCCTCACACAGAAGGGTAGGGAGCAAATAAACAGGGACGACAAACAAAAGGAAGACGAAAAAAAGGAAACAAAACAGTAAAAAAAAAAAAACGAGAACAAAAGAGCAAAACAGTAACCAAAGAAAAACAAAACAAAAGCCAAAAACAAAAGAACAAAACAGCAGAGGGCAGCGTGCCTCGTGCCGCTGCTGGCAATGGTGAAACCTAAAAAAAGTAATTAAGGTTACACAGAAATGTAGTTAATATGTTAACTGAGGTTCGTGAGCAGGACCACGCCCCCATCGTCGTCCCTGGGCACACCTCTAACTCCCAGAAGCTTCATATACCAGCCTATGCCTCAATCACTGTTTGCCGCTATTCTCTCGACTCACCCCCCCTCTCCTTCTATGTATATGCTTTCTCTTTCAGCGTCCAGTTCCCTAAAGGGGGGGTCCCGAATCGGCTGGGCAGATCACCGAGACGGAGCCCCCACACTGAGTCTCTTCACCCAGCCATCGTCTGCTAGCACGAGCTACTTCAAATCACCTGCTTTCTTTCACTAATAAATGATTGTATCGCACATCTCGTGGCGGCGTGGTCCTTGCTAATGAAATCTAAAATAAAGAGCCAGACACTAGGAGCTAGAGCCTACCAATTTGGAATTTAAAGTTAACGCAGGCTGGAAGCCGAGCAGGAGGCGGCGCTCAGCAGCAGGAGCCCAATGAAGCGGTGAAGTTTGCTCAAAGCGCGTGGCGCCAGTTGTGAGCAATCTAAAATAAAAAGACTATTTTAGTCTTTGCATAGGGCATGGACAAACATTACATTGTGATCAATTTACCTGTTCTAGACTTCCGGGTGGAAAGCGAATCAAGATGGATGCATAGTTGATAGCTGCGTGAAGTCGGTTATTAAAAATACCTCCAGGTGATTAAAATATTTCCAAAGATCACTGTGAATTATATCACAACGGAGGAAGATGCCCCCTAAAAATAGGACTGACAAGAAACCGCCGAGACAAAGCGAGGCAACCGAAGAGATTGGAGGAGCTAGCGACGATGAAGCTAACATGGATGGAGAAGCTAGCACCGCCATCGAACATAATAAACTCCTGCAGAGTATTGCAACTCTTACTGCCGAACTGCAGGTTTTTAAAAAAGACATTAAACTCGAACTGGGAGAAATGAAAGACGAAGTAAAGAAGACGATGAAGGAAGATTTCAGACAGTTTAAAGAAGAGTTGCTGCAAGAGATTCAGAACCAGAAGGACGAAATAGCGGAAACACAAACGCGAGTTGCAGAGTTGGAGACCGCTTGCCTGGACATGAAGGAGACTTTAATTTTCACGATGAAACAAAACTCTGAAATGCATAACAAGATTGTGGACCTAGAAAGTCGTGGGCGCAGAAATAACATCCGTATTCACGGAGTCCCGGAAGAAAAGGAAGGCAAATCTGTCCACGAATTTGTCGCGGATATGCTTAAAGCTCACATCAAGCTACCCGAGGGAGTTCAACTACAAATACAACGGGCGCATAGAGCACTGATTCCTAAACCACCTCCTTCAGCGGCACCAAGATCAATCATCGTTAATTTCCTTCAGTTCCAGGTCAAAGACCTTGTTTTAAAGAAGGCTTGGCAACAGAAAATAGAGGTGGATGGCAAACGCCTTTATTTTGATAATGACTATGCAGCCGAAACAATGGGAAAACGTAAAGCGTATGGCCCAATCAAGGCAGCTCTAAAAGCTAAGGGCATACGATTCAACACACCATACACTAAGATGAGGGTGTTCTGGGAGAACGGGATTCGTGCCTATGACAGCGCGGACGAAGCGGGACAAGACCTGGTCAGGAGGGGACTCTTATCAACCTGGTCGGGGAGAATCGACAAACGAAAGGTCGCGGAGGAAAGGCTGGAAGAGCTGATGCCGTGGAAGCGCGTCAGTACCAAGGACGTTGCAGGACAACGTGCGAGGGAGAAGCTCACGGAATTTCGACGTCTTGAACAACAGTGAAGTAAAATAATAATTACAGTGTTAATAAGCTATGGCATGTACATACTATAACTTAAGGAAGCACAAAATTGGCTTGAGCCTCATTTATAAATATACCGAATTTGATGCATAGGGTCATGTTATTAATACAGAAGATCAGGAAACCGACATAACTTTATACTTTCACCAGATGTTGGACACTTCTAGTACAGATAGATTACCACTGGTTGGGAATTTGTTTATTACTAGTGAGGGCCACCACTTAAATGTGGTATTACACCCTCTACCCACCAACAGGGACTTGGGATTTCTTGTTATATCCCTTTCTTTTGGAAGTTTCAATGTTCATTGTTCATCCATCCATCCATCCATCTTCTTCCGCTTATCCGGGGCCGGGTCGCGGGGGCAGCAGTCTGAGCAGGGACTCCCAGACTTCCTTCACCCCAGACACTTCCTCCAGCTCCTCCGGGGGGATCCCGAGGCGTTCCCAGGCCAGCCGAGAGACATAGTCCCTCCAGCGTGTCCTGGGTCTACCCCGGGGCCGCCTCCCGGTGGGACATGCCCAGAACACCTCCCGAGGGAGGCGTCCAGGAGGCATCCGGAACAGATGCCCGAGCCACCTCAGCTGGCTCCTCTCGACGTGGAGGAGCAGCGGCTCTACTCTGAGCTCCTCCCGTGTGACTGAGCTCCTCACCCTATCTCTAAGGGAGCGCCCAGCCACCCGGCGGAGGAAGCTCATTTCGACCGCTTGTATCCGCGATCTTGTCCTTTCGGTCATTACCCAAAGCTCATGACCATAGGTGAGGGTAGGAACGTAGATTGACCGGTAAATCGAGAGCTTTGTCTTTCGACTCAGCTCTCTCTTCACCACAACGGTCCGATACAGCGCCCGCATCACTGCAGACGCTGCACCGATCCGCCTGTCAATCTCACGCTCCATCCTTCCCTCACTCGTGAACAAGACCCCGAGATACTTGAACTCCTCCACTTGAGGCAAGGACTCTCCACCCACCCGGAGAGGGCAAGCCACCTTTTTCCGGTCGAGAACCATGGCCTCGGATTTGGAGGTGCTGATCCTCATCCCAGCCGCTTCACACTCGGCTGCAAACCGTCCCAGTGCATGCTGCAGGTCCTGGTCTGAGGAAGCCATCAGGACGACATCGTCCGCAAACAGCAGAGATGAGATCCTGTGGTTCCCAAACCGGACACCCTCCACGCCCTGACTGCGCCTAGAAATTCTGTCCATAAAAACTATGAACAGAACCGGTGACAAAGGGCAGCCCTGGCGGAGTCCAACATGCACCGGGAACAGGTCTGACTTACTGCCGGCAATGCGAACACAGCTCCTGCTCCGGTCATACAGGGACCGGACAGCCCTTCACAAAGGGCCCCGGACCCCATACTCCCGGAGCACTCCCCACAAGGCGCCCCGGGGCACACGGTCGAATGCCTTCTCCAGGTTTACAAAGCACATGTGGACTGGTTGGGCAAACTCCCATGAACCCTCGAGCACCCGATGGAGAGTATAGAGCTGGTCCAGTGTTCCACGACCAGGACGAAAACCACACTGCTCCTCCTGAATCCGAGGTTCGACTATCGGTCGGATTCTCCTCTCCAGTACCCTGGAATAGACCTTACCGGGGAGGCTGAGGAGTGTGATCCCCCTGTGGTTGGAACACACCCTCCGGTCCCCCTTCTTATACAGAGGGACCACCCCGGTCTGCCAGTCCAGAGGTACCGTCCCAGACTGCCACGCGATGTTGCAGAGACGTGTCAGCCAAGACAGTCCCACAACATCCAGAGACTTAAGATACTCAGGGCGGATCTCATCCACCCCCGGAGCCTTGCCACCAAGGAGCTTGCCAACCACCTCAGTGACTTCAGCCAGGGTGATGGATGAGTCCACCTCCAAGATCTCAGCCTCTGCTTCCTCCTCGGAAGACGTGATAGTGGGATTGAGGAGATCCTCAAAGTATTCCTTCCACCGTCCAACCACATCCCCAGTCGAGGTCAACAGCTCTCCACCCGCACCGTAAACGGTGTTGGTGAAGCACTGCTTCCCCCTCCTGAGGCGTCGGACGGTTTGCCAGAATTTCTTTGAGGCCAACCGATAGTCCTCCTCCATGGCCTCCCCGAACTCCTCCCAATCCCGAGTTTTTGCCTCTGCGACAGCACGGGCTGCAGCACGCTTGGCCTGCCGGTACCTGTCAGCTGCTTCAGGAGTCCCACAAGCCAGCAAGGCCCGATAGGCCTCCTTCTTCAGCCTGACGGCATCCCTTACTTCCGGTGTCCACCACCGGGTTCGGGGATTGCCGCCGCGACAGGCACCAGAGACCTTGCGACCACAGCTACGAGCTGCCGCATCGACAATGGAGGTGGAGAACATGGTCCACTCGGACTCAATGTCTCCAACCTCCCCCGGGATCAGGGCGAAGTTCTCCCGGAGGTGTGAGTTGAAAACCCTGCCGACAGAGGGCTCTGCCAGACGTTCCCAGCAGACCCTCACGATGCGCTTGGGCCTACCAAGTCGTTCCGGCTTCCTCCCCCGCCAGCGGATCCAACTCACGACCAGGTGGTGATCAGTTGACAGCTCCGCCCCTCTCTTCATTGTTCATGTAGTGTTCTTTTTTTTGTTATTGTTTTTACTTTGCCAGACATTGGGATGTGGATAAAGCCATACCTAGACAAAATTATATAATGGGAAGTAATATCAAGATTGTGTCGTTGAATGTGAATGGTCTAAATAATCCCATCAAACGAAAGAAGGTAATGAATATGTTGCGAAAAGAGAAAGCACATGTTATTTATTTACAAGAAACCCATCTATCTAGACAAGAAAATGAGAAACTCAGGGGCTATGGATACACAAAACTGTATTACAGTACATTTAAACATGGGTGTAAAAGGGGGGTAACAATACTTATACACAACTCGCTGAACTTCGATAGCCATAAGGAAATTTGTGATAAGGATGGGAGATATATTATTGTAAAAGGCATATTAGAGAACCAAGTATTAACAATGGTTAACATCTATGCTCCACCTAACAGTAAAAAAACATTTTTTAAGGACCTCACCAATAAAATAATAACAGAAACAGATGGGCTGTTGATTTGGGGTGGTGACCTCAATAGTTGATGTATGGCGGGAATTAAACCCATATAAAAAGAATTATACACACTATTCAATTCCCAATAAGAGTTACTCACGGATTGATTATTTTTTTATGAATAAGGTGGATCTATACAAAGTGCAGGAATGTGAAGTGAAGAAACGTGTTTGTCAGATCATGCTATGTTGTCTCTTAAACTGAATCTTGAAATTAGGAAACGTAATACGCTATGGAGATTAAATGTAGGACTATTAAATGATAAAACAGTTAAGGAAGAACTCAAGTCGGATATTGCACAATACTTAGAAGAAAATGACAATGAAGAGGTGAACCCAACCATTCTATGGGATGCTTTAAAAGCAGTTATAAGGGGGAAGTTGATAGCCAAATCAGCAGCTTTTAAAAAAAAGAGAACTGCAATTTATGAAGGAGAAAAAAGAAACTTAGCTGAACTTGAAACACTGCATAAAACTACACTACAATCAGATTTATTACCAAAAATACAAGACATAAAACGAATTAAAGCCGCAAAGCGGCGATGATGGCCCTCGCCCCGCGCGCGACCGCCTTCCCAAGCGGCCTCGGCCGGTCCCAAACCGCCACGGGGCACCGTCCTCCTCTTCTGGCGTCACTCGGGCCTCCGTGAACCCCCTCCCCCAAGCGCCGTCCCTATAGAAGTGCATAGGCGGGCACTGCTCTCCAAAAGTGGCAAAAGCATCCAAAACACGGCTTCGATGTAATGAACTTATTCGATCAAAATGCTCTAAATAATGCATCTGCCAAGTTTCACTGACTTTGCTCGAAATAATTTAGGGATCTCCATAGACTTATGAAATGTGTCATAGGAAATGAATGGGGGATATGTGTGCTCCCAGAGTCAAAACAATACAAAATAGGACATCAATGTAATAGACTTTTTTGCAGCTTTTGCCGCTTCAAAGCAGTTTACAAGATTTCGTGGAAATTAGGAAATGTTGGTACTTTTACGTGACCAGCAGGGGGCGCTATAGTGAAACCTGCTTATGTGCTCCTGAGTCTGTTCCGTTTAATATTTTATTCTGCATCGGTGACTACAGTTTGGGCTCTGTAGGGCAATACCTGTGGCTAGGAGAGATATTGAAATTAACAGGAAATTAAGGCGTTTTTTCACAGGAAGTCATGACTAAACCGCACGAGATAGGCCAAAAAAAATGGCAGATTATTAAATTCCAATCTGTCTTGATTAGACACGTGTATGTTAGACCAATGTCGGCCAAAAACCCTAGGACAAGTTCTCAATGGAAAATAAAAACTTAAAGTGGCATTTAAAATTAAAATCAATATGGCCGCCATGTTGTTGGTCTGACGACTGAGCACCAATTATGTTTTAGGGTGCTTTTTATGTGTACTGTCACTGTGCCAAATTTTATGGGCCTCCTCCAAAGTAAATGTGTCTCCTTCTCCATAGGCCTCACCCAAAAGGTGGCGCTGTAGAGGCTGTTTATTAGTTTCAGGAAAAATACAGTTATGACCCATTAATGTCCCTTAAAAGGAGTCACTGTATTAAGTTTGGTGGCTGTCCTACAGGTTTTAGTTATTTATTGTGGCAGCCTTGTGCGAATGGAGTTAGGCTCCCATAGACAATGAATTGGAGCTCTGGGGGTCTCTAGAGGCAAAATTATGAAGAATAGGGCATGGGTCCCTTTGACTTTTTTGCATCTTATGAAGCAAAGAATCAGATCCCCACATTTGGTGTAAATCGGACAAGCTTGCAGCTTTTAACTGAACTGTAGGGGGCGCTATAGGGATTCGTGGTCCTGTGCTCCCTAGTCTATTTTGTGTAGTATTTAGTTCTCCATCATTGGTGGCAATTTGGACTCTGTAGGCACAGTCCATGTGCCTTTGAGGAGCACGCAGAGAAACAGGAAATAGAGGCGATTTTTCACAGGAAGTCATGACTAAACCGCACGAGATAGGCCAAAATAAAAGGCAGATTATTAAATTCCAATCTGTCTTGATTAGGCACGTGTACATTAGACCGATGTTGGTACAAAACCCTAGGACAAGTTCTCAATGGAAAATAAAAACTTAAAGTGGCATGTGAAATAAAAATCAATATGGCCGCCATGTCGTTGGTCTGATGACTGAGCACCAATTATGTTTTAGGGTGCTTTTTATGTGTACTATCACTGTGCCAAATTTTATGGGCCTCCTCCAAAGTAAATGTGTCCCCCTCTCCATGGGCCTCACCCAAAAGGTGGCGCTGTAGAGGCTGTTTATTAGTTTCAGGAAAAATATAGTTCTGACCCATTAATGTCCCTTAAAAGGAGTCACTGTATTGAGTTTGGTGGCTGTCCTGCAGGTTTTAGTTGTTTTTTATTGCAGCCTTGTGTGAATAGAATCAGACTCCCATAGACAATGAATGGGAGCTCTGGGGGCTCTAGAGGCAAAAGTGTGAAAAATAGGGCATGGGTCCCATTGACTTTTTTGCATCTTATGAAGCATAGAATCATCTCCCCAAATTTGGTGTAAATCGGACAAGCTTGCAGCTTTTAACTGAACTGTAGGGGGCGCTATAGTGATTCGTGGTCCTGTGCTCCCTAGTCTATTGTGTGTAGTATTTAATTCTCCATCATTGGTGGCAATTTGGACTCTGTAGGTCCAGTCCATGTGTCTTTGAGGAGCACGCCAAGAAACAGGAAATAGAGGCGATTTTTCACAGGAAGTCATGACTAAACCGCACGACATAGGCCAAAATAAAAGGCCGATTATTAAATTCCAATCTGTCTTGATTAGGCACGTGTACGTCAGACCGATGTTGGTACAAAACCCTAGGACAAGTTCTCAATGGAAAATAAAAACTTAAAGTGGCGTGTGAAATAAAAATCAATATGGGCGCCATGTTGTTGGTCTGATGACTGAGCACCAATTATGTTTTAGGGTGCTTTTTATGTGTACTATCACTGTGCCAAATTTTATGGGCCTCCTCCAAAGTAAATGTGTCTCCCTCTCCATAGGCCTCACCTAAAAGGTGGCGCTGTAGAGGCTGTATTTGACTTGCATGTAAAATGGTGTTATGGGGCATTTATTTTCCTTAACAGGAGTCACTGTATTAAGTTTGGTGGCTGTTACTCACTGCTTTGTGGCTTTTTGCTGCATCTTTGTGTAAAGAGAGCATATTCTCCCATAGAGAATGATTAGGAGCTCTGGAGGGCCCTGGAGGGCCCTAGAGGCAAAAGTGTGAAGAATAGGCCATGGGTCTCATTGGCTTTTCTGATCAGGAGGCCGTCTAGGATTTGTGTGCAAATTTTCAAAAATAAAAGTCAAAGTAATTGTTTTTCTCCCCATTGTAATTTAGTGCGCTCCTACAGGTGGCGCCGTAGGGTTGATTGTTATTGTGCGCACATAAATGGATTCAGCTGCTTGCCGGTTACGTGTGTTTCAAATTTCATGTCGATCGGAGAATGCGTGTGCGCGCAGGAACTATTTAAATGATTTCGTGAGTACTCTTTGCGCCCCTGGTGGTCAACGGTGAAAAATGCACCATATCACTAATTCAGTTTTTTTCATGGCGCCCTACACTGGACATATTCCCCAAGTTTGGTCAAAATCGGACAATGTTGACTTTTCACTTAATAGGTAGGGGGCCCTAGCGAGTACTTTTTATTTTTTTTTTTTTAATGCATTATATTCAGATCATAATTACGCACTCGTGACTGAAATTACAGCTCTGTCAGTCCAAGCGTGTAGCCGTGACATGCGATCGGAAAAACAGGAAACGAAGGCGTTCGTCGATGGCGAGCCACGGCGAGACCGTTTGAGATATCCGAAAAAAAGTGGCAGATTATTAAATTTCAATGCGTGCCGATCGCATAAATGTGTGCCAGACCCACGTGTGGCAAAAGCCCTAGTCCATGTTCTCCGTCAAAAAAAAAAAAGTCAAACTGGCGTGGCGACTTCGGTCCAATATGGCCGCCGTGCGCTTGGTCCGAGGGCGCTCCAATGTCATGTTTTGCTCGGTTCACTGTTCTCTATCACTGCTCCGAGTTTCGTGCACGTCGGGCAAAATTTGCTCGTCCCATTTCCCATAGGGGTCCGATTCGGGCCGGTGCTGCTCGTTCGGTTCGGGTCAGACGCTCTCGAGACGCGCGAAATACGAAATTTTTTTCCGGGCCGATCGCGACTATACCCCCATTGAAGACTTTTCGTGCATGTTCACTGGGTCAAAAAGGGCCGCGAAGAGTATGAAAACGGTCGAAATAATAAGCAATTAAAGCCGCAAAGCGGCGATGATGGCCCTCGCCCCGCGCGCGACCGCCTTCCCAAGCGGCCTCGGCCGGTCCCAAACCGCCACGGGGCACCGTCCTCCTCTTCTGAGCGTCACTCGGGCCTCCGTAACCCCCCCTCCCCCCAAGCGCCGTCCCTATAGAAGTGCCTAGGCGGGCACTGCTCTCCAGAAGTGGCAAAAGCATCCAAAACACGGCTTCGATGTAATTAACTTATTCGATCAAAATGCTCTAAATAATGCATCTGCCAAGTTTCACTGACTTTGCTCGAAATAATTTAGGGATCTCCACAGACTTATGAAATGTGTCATAGGAAATGAATGGGGGATATGTGTGCTCCCAGAGTCAAAACAATACAAAATAGGACATCATTGTAATAGACTTTTTTGCAGCTTTTGCCGTTTTCAAAGCAGTTTACAAGATTTCGTGGAAATTAGGAAATGTTGGTACTTTTACATGACCAGCAGGGGGCGCTATAGTGAAACCTGCTTATGTGCTCCTGAGTCTGTTCCGTTTAATATTTTATTCTGCATCGGTGACTACAGTTTGGGCTCTGTAGGGCAAAACCTGTGGCTAGGAGAGATATTGAAATTAACAGGAAATTGAGGCGTTTTTTCACAGGAAGTCATGACTAAACCGCACGAGATAGGCCAAAAAAAATGGCAGATTATTAAATTCCAATCTGTCTTGATTAGACACGTGTACGTTAGACCAATGTCGGCCAAAAACCCCAGGACAAGTTCTCAATGGAAAATAAAAACTTAAAGTGGCATTTAAAATTAAAATCAATATGGCCGCCATGTTGTTGGTCTGACGACTGAGCACCAATTATGTTTTAGGGTGCTTTTTATGTGTACTATCACTGTGCCAAATTTTATGGGCCTCCTCCAAAGTAAATGTGTCTCCTTCTCCATAGGCCTCACCCAAAAGGTGGCGCTGTAGAGGCTGTTTATTAGTTTCAGGAAAAATACAGTTATGACCCATTAATGTCCCTTAAAAGGAGTCTCTGTATTGAGTTTGGTGGCTGTCCTGCAGGTTTTAGTTGTTTTTTATTGCAGCCTTGTGTGAATAGAATCACACTCCCATAAAGAATGAATAGGAGCTCTGGGGGGCTCTAGAGGCAAAATTATGAAGAATAGGGCATGGGTCCCATTAACTTTTTTGCATCTTATGAAGGATAGAATCATCTCCCCAAATTTGGTGTCAATCGGACAAGCTTGCAGCTTTTAACTGAACTGTAGGGGGCGCTATAGTGATTCGTGGCCCTGTGCTCCCTAGTGTATTTTGTTTAGCATTTAATTCTCCATCATTGGTGGCAATTTGGACTCTGTAGGTCCAGTCCATGTGCCTTTGAGGAGCACGCAGAGAAACAGGAAATAGAGGCGATTTTTCACAGGAAGTCATGACTAAACCGCGCGAGATAGGCCAAAAAAATTGGCAGATTATTAAATTCCAATCTGTCTTGATTAGGCACGTGTACGTTAGACCGATGTCGGCCAAAAACCCTAGGACAAGTTCTCAATGGAAAATAAAAAGTTAAAGTGGCGTGTGAAATAAAAATCAATATGGCCGCCATGTCGTTGGTCTGACGACTGAGCACCAATTATGTTTTAGGGTGCTTTTTATGTGTACTATCACTGTGCCAAATTTTATGGGCCTCCTCCAAAGTAAATGTGTCTCCTTCTCCATAGGCCTCACCCAAAAGGTGGCGCTGTAGAGGCTGTTTATTAGTTTCAGGAAAAATACAGTTATGACCCATTAATGTCCCTTAAAAGGAGTCACTGTATTAAGTTTGGTGGCTGTACCACAGGTTTTAGTTGTTTTTTATTGCAGCCTTGTGTGAATAGAATCAGACTCCCATAAAGAATGAATAGGAGCTCTGGGGGGCTCTAGAGGCAAAATTATGAAGAATAGGGCATGGGTCCCATTAACTTTTTTGCATCTTATGAAGCATAGAATCATCCCTCCAAATTTGGTGTCAATCGGACAAGCTTGCAGCTTTTAACTGAACTGTAGGGGGCGCTATAGTGATTCGTGGTCTTGTGCTCCCTAGTCTATTGTGTGTAGTATTTAATTCTCCATCATTGGTGGCAATTTGGACTCTGTAGGCACAGTCCATGTGCCTTTGAGGAGCACGCAGAGAAACAGGAAATAGAGGCGATTTTTCACAGGAAGTCATGACTAAACCGTGCGAGATAGGCCCAAAAAAATGGCAGATTATTAAATTCCAATCTGTCTTGATTAGGCACGTGTACGTTAGACCGATGTCGGGACAAAACACTAGGACAAGTTCTCAATGGAAAATAAAAACTTAAAGTGGCGTGTGAAATTAAAATCAATATGGCCGCCTTGTCGTTGGTCTTATGACTGAGCACCAATTATGTTTTAGGGTGCTTTTTATGTGTACTATCACTGTGCCAAATTTTATGGGCCTCCTCCAAAGTAAATGTGTCTCCCTCTCCATAGGCCTCACCCAAAAGGTGGCGCTGTAGAGGCAGTTTATTAGTTTCATGAAAAATACAGTTCTGACCCATTAATGTCTCTTAAAAGGAGTCTCTGTATTGAGTTTGGTGGCTGTTACTCACTGCTTTGTGGCTTTTTGCTGCATCTTTGTGTAAAGAGAATATATTCTCCCATAGAGAATGTTTAGGAGCTCTGGAGGGCCCTGGAGGGCCCTAGAGGCAAAAGTGTGAAGAATAGGCCATGGGTCTCATTGGCTTTTCTGATCAGGAGGCCGTCTAGGATTTGTGTGCAAATTTTCAAAAATAAAAGTCAAAGTAATTGTTTTTCTCCCCATTGTAATTTAGTGCGCTCCTACAGGTGGCGCCGTAGAGTTGATTGTTATTGTGCGCACATAAATGGATTCAGCTGCTTGACGTTTACGTGTGTTTCAAATTTCATGTCGATCGGAGAATGCGTGTGCGCGCAGGAACTATTTAAATGATTTCGTGAGTACTCTTTGCGCCCCTGGTGGCCAACGGTGATAAATGCACCATATCACTAATTTAGTTTTTTTCATGGCGCCCTACACTGGACATACTCCCCAAGTTTGGTCCAAATCGGACAATGTTGACTTTTCACTTAATAGGTAGGGGGCGCTAGCGAGTACTTTTTATTTATTTTTATTAATGCATTATATTCAGATCATAATTACGCACTCGTGACTGAAATTACAGCTCTGTCAGTCCAAGCGTGTAGCCGTGACATGCGATCGGAAAAACAGGAAACGAAGGCGTTCTTCGATGGCGAGCCACGGCGAAACCATTCGAGATATCCGAATAAAAGAGGCAGATTATTAAATTTCAATGCGTGCCGATCGCAGAAATGTGTGCCAGACCCATGTCGGGCAAAAGCCCTAGTCCAAGTTCTCCGTCAAAAAAAAAAAGTCAAACTGGCGTGGCGACTTCGGTCCAATATGGCCGCCGTGCGCTTGGTCCGAGGCGGCGCTCCAATGTCATGTTTTGCTCGGGTCACTGTTTTCTATCACTGTTCCGAGTTTCGTGCGCGTCGGGCAAAATTTGCTCGTCCCATTTCCCATAGGGGTCCGATTCGGGCCGGTGCTGTTCGTTCGGGCCGGGTCGGACGCTCTCGAGACGCGCGAAATACGAAATTTTTTTCCGGGCCGATCGCGACTATACCCCCATTGAAGACTTTTCGTGCATGTTTACTGGGTCAAAAAGGGCCGCGAAGAGTATGAAAACGACAAAAATAATAATAATTAAAGCCGCAAAGCGGCGATGATGGCTCGCCCGCGCGCGACCGCCTTCCCACGCGGCCTCGGCCGGTCCCAAACCGCCCCGGTATCCCGTCCTCCTCCTCTGAGCGTCACTCGGGCCTCCGTGATCCCCCCTCCCCCCACTCACACCGGGTGGCGTCCCTATAGGAGTGCATTGGCGGGCACTGCTCTCCAGAAGTGGCAAATCCGCTCAAAACCTGACTTGATGTAATTGACTTTTCTATCGGAATGCTCTAAATAATGCGTCTGCCGAGTTTCACTGACTTTGCTCTAAATAATTTTGGCCTCTCCATAGACTTATGACATGTCTCATAGGAAATGCATGAGGAATATGCGGGGCCCCCCTGGTCACTCGATCTAAAATATGACATCGATGTAATTGACTTTTGCAACTTTTGACGCTTAAAATCAGATTCCAAGATTTCGTGGAAATCAGGAAATTATGGTACTTTTACATGGCCAGCAGGGGCGCTATAGTGAAAAGTGCTCATGTGCTCCTGAGTCTGTTCTGTTTAATATTTGATTCGGCATCTGTGGTTACAGTTTGTGCTCTGTACGGCAATGCCTGTGGCTTGGAGAATAAGTTTAAGATACAGGAAGTGAAGGCGAATTCTGACAGGAAGTCATGACTAAACCGAATGAGACAGGGCAAAAATGTGGTTTATTATAAAATTTCAATGCGTCCTGATCAGGAGGCGTGTATGTAAGACTGATCTAGGCCCAAAACCTAGGACAAGTTCTCAATGGAAAACGAAAACATAAAGTAGCGTTTAAAATAAAAATCAATATGGCCGCCTTCTCGTTGGTTTTATGACTGAGCACCAATTATGTTTTAGGGTGCTTTTTATGTGTACTATCACTGTGCCAAATTGTATGGGCCTCCTCCAAAGTAAATGCGTCTCCCTCTCCATAGGCCTCACCCAAAAGGTGGCGCTGTAGAGGCTGTTTATTAGTTTCAGGAAAAATACGGTTATGACCCATTAATGTCTCTTAAAAGGAGTCACTGTATTGAGTTTGGTGGCTGTCCTGCAGGTTTTAGTTGTTTTTTATTGCAGCCTTGTGTGAAGATAGTCTGAGTCCCATAGACAATGAATGGGAGCTCTGGAGGCCTCTAGAGGCAAAAGTGTGAAAAATAGGCCATGGGTCTCATTGACTTTTTTGCATCTTATATAGCAAAGAATCATGTCCCCAAATTTGGTGTCAATCGGACAATCTGGACACTTTTAAGTGAACTGTAGGGGGCGCTATAGTTATTAGTGGTCCTGTGCTCCCTGGTCAATTTTGTGTAATATTCAATTTTCCATCATTGGTGGCAATTTGGGCTCTGTAGGCACAGTCCAAGTGCCTCTGAGGGATAAGCACAAAAACAGGAAATGATGGCGATATTTGAAAGGAAGTCACGCGCAAACCCTAAGAGATATCTCCAAAAACTGTTTTTTTATTGAATTTCAATGCGTCCTGATCAGGAAAATGTATGTTAGACTGATCTAGGCCCAAAACCCTAGGACAAGTTCTCAATGGAAAATAAGAAGTTAAAGTGGCGTGTGAAATAAAAATCAATATGGCCGCCATGCTGTTGGTCTTATGACTGAGCACCAATTATGTTTTAGGGTGCTTTTTATGTGTACTTATCACTGTGCCAAATTTTATGGGCCTCCTCCAAAGTAAATGTGTCTCCCTCTCCATAGGCCTCACCCAAAAGGTGGCGCTGTAGAGGCAGTTTATTAGTTTCATGAAAAATACAGTTCTGACCCATTAATGTCTCTTAAAAGGAGTCTCTGTATTGAGTTTGGTGGCTGTCCTGCAGGTTTTAGTTGTTTTTTATTGCAGCCTTGTGTGAAGACAGTCTGAGTCCCATAGACAATGAATAGGAGCTCTGGAGGGCTCTAGAGGCAAAAGTGTAAAAAATAGGCCATGGGTCTCATTGGCTTTTCTGATCAGGAGGCCGTCTAGGAATTGTGTGCAAATTTTCACTAATAAAAGTCAAAGTAATTGTTTTTCTCCCCATTGTAATTTAGTGCGCTCCTACAGGTGGCGCTGTAGAGGCTGTATTTGACTTGCATGTAAAATGGTGTTATGGGGCATTTATTTTCCTTAACAGGAGTCACTGTACTAAGTTTGGTGGCTATTCCTCACTGCTTAGTGGCTTTTTGCTGCATCTTTGTGTAAAGAGTATATACTCTCCCATAGAGAATGAGTAGGAGCTCTGGAGGGCCCTGGAGGGCCCTAGAGGCAAAAGTGTGAAGAATAGGCCATGGGTCTCATTGGCTTTTCTGATCAGGAGGCCGTCTAGGATTTGTCTGCAAATTTTCAAAGATAAAAGTCAAAGTAATTGTTTTTCTCCCCATTGTAATTTAGTGCGCTCCTACAGGTGGCGCCGTAGGGTTGATTGTTATTGTGCACACATAAATGGATTCAGCTGCTTGACGTTTATGTGTGTTTCAAATTTCACGTCGATCGGAGTATGCGTGGGCGTGCAGGAACTATTTAAATGATTTTGTGAGTACTCTTTGCGCCCCTGGTGGCCAACGGTGATAAATGCACCATATTGCTAATTCAGTTTTTTTCATGGCGCCCTGCACTGGACATATTCACCAAGTTTGGTCAAAATCGGACAATGTTAACTTTTCACTTAATAGGTAGGGGGCGCTAGCGAGTACTTTTTATTTATTTTTATTAATGCATTATATTCAGATCATAATTACGCACTCGTGACTGAAATTACAGCTCTGTCAGTCCAAGCGTGTAGCCGTGACATGCGATCGGAAAAACAGGAAACGAAGGCGTTCTTCGATGGCGAGCCACGGCGAAACCATTTGAGATATCCGAAAAAAAGTGGATAGCTATTGAATTTCAATGCGTGCCGATCGCATAAATGTGTGCAAGACCCACGTCGGCCAAAAGCCCTAGTCCAAGTTCTCCGTCAAAAAAAAAAAGTCAAACTGGCGTGGCGAATTCGGTCCAATATGGCCGCCGTGCGCTTGGTCCGAGGGCCGCGCTCCAATGTCATGTTTTGCTCGGGTCACTGTTCTCTATCACTGCTCCGAGTTTCGTGCGCGTCGGGCAAAATTTGCTCGTCCCATTTCCCATAGGGGTCCGATTCGGGCCGGTGCTGCTCGTTCGGTTCGGGTCGGACGCTCTCGAGACGCACGAAATACGAAATTTTTTTCCGGGCCGATCGCGACTATACCCCCATTGAAGACTTTTCGTGCATGTTTACTGGGTCAAAAAGGGGCGCGAAGAGTAAGAAAACGGGAAAAATAATAATAATAAGCAAGAAACGGACGAAACACAATGTCCCTCGCCAGTTTACTGGCTCGGGCCAATTAAAGCCGCAAAGCGGCGATGATGGCCCTCGCCCCGCGCGCGACCGCCTTCCCAAGCGGCCTCGGCCGGTCCCAAACCGCCACGGGGCACCGTCCTCCTCTTCTGAGCGTCACTCGGGCTTCCGTAACCCCCCGTCCCCCCCAAGCGCCGTCCCTATAGAAGTGCATAGGCGGGCACTGCTCTCCAAAAGTGGCAAAAGCATCCAAAACACGGCTTCGATGTAATTAACTTATTCGATCAAAATGCTGTAAATAATGCATCTGCCAAGTTTCACTGACTTTGCTCGAAATAATTTAGGGATCTCCATAGACTTATGAAATGTGTCATAGGAAATGAATGGGGGATATGTGTGCTCCCAGAGTCAAAACAATACAAAATAGGACATCAATGTAATAGACTTTTTTGCAGCTTTTGCCGCTTCAAAGCAGTTTACAAGATTTCGTGGAAATTAGGAAATGTTGGTACTTTTACATGACCAGCAGGGGGCGCTATAGTGAAACCTGCTTATGTGCTCCTGAGTCTGTTCCGTTTAATATTTTATTCTGCATCGGTGACTACATTTTGGGCTCTGTAGGGCAATACCTGTGGCTAGGAGAGATATTGAAATTAACAGGAAATTAAGGCGTTTTTTCACAGGAAGTCATGACTAAACCGCACGAGATAGGCCAAAAAAACAGGCAGATTAATAAATTCCAAACTGACTTGATTAGACACCTGTACGTTAGACCAATGTCGGCCAAAAACCCTAGGACAAGTTCTCAATGGAAAATAAAAACTTAAAGTGGCATTTAAAATTAAAATCAATATGGCCGCCATGTCGTTGGTCTGACGACTGAGCACCAATTATGTTTTAGGGTGCTTTTTATGTGTACTATCACTGTGCCAAATTTTATGGGCCTCCTCCAAAGTAAATGTGTCTCCTTCTCCATAGGCCTCACCCAAAAGGTGGCGCTGTAGAGGCTGTTTATTAGTTTCAGGAAAAATACAGTTATGACCCATTAATGTCCCTTAAAAGGAGTCTCTGTATTGAGTTTGGTGGCTGTCCTGCAGGTTTTAGTTGTTTTTTATTGCAGCCTTGTGTGAATAGAATCAGACTCCCATAAAGAATGAATAGGAGCTCTGGGGGGCTCTAGAGTTAAAATTATGAAGAATAGGGCATGGGTCCCATTGACTTTTTTGCATGTTATGAAGCAAAAAATCATCTTCCCAAATTTGGTGTCAATCGGACAAGCTTGCAGATTTTAACTGAACTGTAGGGGGCGCTATAGTGATTCGTGGCCCTGTGCCCCCTAGTCTATTTTGTGTAGTATTTAATTCTCCATCATTGGTGGCAATTTGGACTCTGTAGGCACAGTCCATGTGCCTTTGAGGAGCACGGTAAGAAACAGGAAATAGAGGCAATTTTTCACAGGAAGTCATGACTAAACCACGCGAGATAGGCCAAAAAAATTGGCAGATTATTAAATTTCAATCTGTCTTGATTAGGCACGTGTACGTTAGACCGATGTCGGGACAAAACCCTAGGACAAGTTCTCAATGGAAAATAAACACTTAAAGTGGCGTGTGAAATAAAAATCAATATGGCCGCCATGTCGTTGGTCTGACGACTGAGCACCAATTATGTTTTAGGGTGCTTTTTATGTGTACTATCACTGTGCCAAATTTTATGGGCCTCCTCCAAAGTAAATGTGTCTCCCTCTCCATAGGCCTCACCCAAAAGGTGGCGCTGTAGAGGCAGTTTATTAGTTTCAGGAAAAATACAGTTATGACCCATTAATGTCCCTCAAATGGAGTCTCTGTATTGAGTTTGGTGGCTGTCCTGCAGATTTTAGTTGTTTTTTATTGCAGCCTTGTGTGAAGACAGTCTGAGTGCCATAGACAATGAATGGGAGCTCTGGAGGGCTCTAGAGGCAAAAGTGTAAAAAATAGGCCATGGGTCTCATTGGCTTTTCTGATCAGGAGGCCGTCTAGGAATTGTGTGCAAATTTTCACTAATAAAAGTCAAAGTAATTGTTTTTCTCCCCATTGTAATTTAGTGCGCTCCTACAGGTGGCGCTGTAGAGGCTGTATTTGACTTGCATGTAAAATGGTGTTATGGGGCATTTATTTTCCTTAACAGGAGTCACTGTATTAAGTTTGGTGGCTGTTACTCACTGCTTTGTGGCTTTTTGCTGCATCTTTGTGTAAAGAGAATATATTCTCCCATAGAGAATGTTTAGGAGCTCCGGAGGGCCCTGGAGGGCCCTAGAGGCAAAAGTGTGAAGAATAGGCCATGGGTCTCATTGGCTTTTCTGATCAGGAGGCCGTCTAGGATTTGTGTGCAAATTTTCAAAAATAAAAGTCAAAGTAATAGTTTTTCTCCCCATTGTAATTTAGTGCGCTCCTACAGGTGGCGCCGTAGGGTTGATTGTTATTGTGCGCACATAAATGGATTCAGCAGCTTTACGTTTACGTGTGTTTCAAATTTCATGTCGATCGGAGAAAGCGTGTGCGTGCAGGAGCTATTTAAATGATTTCGTGAGCACTCTTTGCGCCCCTGGTGGCCAACGGTGATAAATGCACCATATCACTAATTCAGTTTTTTTCATGGCGCCTTGCACTGGACATATTCCCCAAGTTTCGTCCAAATCGGACAAAGTAGATGTTTGACTTAATAGGTAGGTGGCGCTAGCGAGTACTTTTAATTTATTTTTATTAATGCATTACATTCAGATCATAATTACGCACTCGTGACTGAAATTACAGCTCTGTCAGTCCAAGCGTGTAGCCGTGACATGCGATCGGAAAAACAGGAAACGAAGGCGTTCGTCGATGGCGAGCCACGGCGAAACCATTCGAGATATCCGAATAAAAGTGGCCGATTATTAAATTTCAATGTGTCCCGATCGTATAAATGTGTGCCAGACCCACGTGTGGCAAAAGCCCTAGGACAAGTTCTCCGTCAAAAAAAAAAAGTCAAACTGGCGTGGCGACTTCGGTCCAATATGGCCGCCGTGCGCTTGGTCCGAGGGCCGCGCTCCAATGTCATGTTTTGCTCGGTTCACTGTTCTCTATCACTGCTCCGAGTTTCGTGCGCGTCGGGCAAAATTTGCTCGTCCCATTTCCCATAGGGGTCCGATTCGGGCCGGTGCTGTTCGGTCGGTTCGGGTCGGACGCTCTCGAGACGCGCGAAATACGAAATTTTTTTCCGGGCCGATCGCGACTATACCCCCATTGAAGACTTTTCGTGCATGTTTACTGGGTCAAAAAGGGCCGCGAAGAGTAAGAAAACGGGAAAAATAATAATAATAATAAGCAAGAAATCGACGAAACACAATGTCCCTCGCCAGTTTACTGGCTCGGGCCAATAATAATAATAAGCAAGAAACCGACGAAGAACAATGTCCCTCGCCAGTTTACTGGCTCGGGCCAATAAACCAGTGAAGAACAATGTCCCTCGCCAGTTTACTGGCTCGGGCCAAATATTGATAAATTATTGACCCTTGAAGTTGAAAAAAAAGCAAAATTCCTTAGACAATCTTATTATGAAATAGGACCAAAAGCATCCAGATTACTTGCTAGAAAACTAAAAAAACAACAGGCTGAAAGAACAATTTTTAAGCTAAAAGACGAAGTAACAAATCAGTTCACATACGAACCTTCAGAAATAGAAAAATTATTTAGGACCTATTATGAGCGACTGTATAGTCAACCACCCTCTGCTAGTGAAGATCAAATAAAATCCTTCTTAGAGAAATTAGATCTTCCCTCAATTGGGAAAAAACAAAATGACCTTTTAATAGCCCCTATAACGAGAGCTGAATTAGAACAAGCTTTTAGTAATCTCAAGACAAACAAGGCACCTGGGAGTGATGGACTACCTTCTGAATGGTATAAAACATTTAAGGCAGAAGTTATACCATTGTTGGAAAAGTCATTTAATTATACACTTAATCAGGGGACCCTTCCACCATCTTGGAGGGAAGCTATTATAACTGTAATCCCAAAAAAGAAACAAAGTGAGACATGTGCAGATTTTCAACCAATATCTATACTTAATGTGGATTATAAAATCTATACTTCAATTATTGCAAAACGATATGAGCAGTTTATTGGCGATATTATTGGATTTAAGACCAAACAGGATTCATTAAGGGACGACAAACCAAAGACAATATTAGAAGAACACTTCATATTGTTGATCAAATAGGAGAGAAGAAATTGAGAGCTGCTTTGGTAGGGTTAGATGCCGAGAAGGCTTTCGACAGGCGATCAGCTGGGCTTTTTGTATCAGGCTCTCCAGAAATTCGGCTTCAATGAAAAGGCGGTACAATGTATCAAAACACTATATCAACACCCCACTGCAAGGATCAAAATGAATAATAATGTAACCGAAAGAATTAAACTTGAACGTTCAACTCGCCAAGGATGTTGCTTATCTCCGACTCTGTTTGCTATTTTCATTGAACCATTAGCCCAATTTATTAGGCAAAATGATGACATCAAAGGTATCCAAATTGATAATGATACACATGCGGTAGGTCTCTTTGCAGACGATGTAATATGTTACTTAGGAGATCCAGACTCCTCTCTACGGGCTCTAATTCATGGTTTAGAACAATATGGGTTTTACTCCGGATACAAATTAAACATGGCAAAAACACAAATAATAACAATGAACTATTCTCCATCTGAGGCTGTACGAGAAAAATATAACCTTAACTGGAATTCTAAAAATATGTCCTATCTGGGGGTAACAATAACTAAAAAAATTGACAAATTATATAAAAGTAATATTAATAAGGTAGACTTAGAGATTCAGAGGGATATGGGAAGATGGGAAACTTTGATTTTAGATCCAGAATTGAGATCATAAAAATGAATATATTGCCCCGTCTCTTGTACATCTTTCAGGCCCTTCCTATTGAAATACCAGAGAAGCAGTTTAAAACATGGGATAAGCTAGTATCAAGATTCATTTGGAATGGTAAACGACCTAGGATAAAATTTGAAAAACTGCAACTTGGGAAGGACAAGGGGGGGATGGCATTACCAAATTTTAGAGTATATTACCATGCTGCTCAAATAGGTCCCATAGTTAACTGGTGTGACGTAAATTATGAATCAAAATGGAAAAATATTGAAAAGACGATACAGGGGAGGGAGATTGCAAGTATCATTGGAGATTTAAGTACCATAAAATGTATACTTGAACAAGTTGATGCAGTGACTCGTTTCACAATGGAAAAGTGGCTTTATGTTGTACGTAAATACAAACTAGAAAAAGATCTTCCTTTATTACAATGGCCAGCCTACATTAAGAATTTTGGTCCAAATATTCAGGATACAACATTTAAACAGTGGATTAATAATGGTTTAACGGCCCTGGCTAAATTATTAAAGGATGGTAATTTTAAAAGCTTTCAACAATTTAAGGAGGAATATAATCTGACAAATCAGGATCACTTTCGGTACTTGCAATTAAGGGAATACTACGGTAAAGAAATAAGAAATAAAATTGATCCTAAAAAGAATTAAATAGTACAAATGCTTATGGGAGTATACAATTCTAAAAAATACAAAATTGTTTCGTCTCTATACAAACACTTAATGGGAAGAAAGAAATGTAATACGTTGGATGTAAAATTAAAATGGGAGAAAGAATTGGGAATTGCAGTTTCGGATGGAGAATGGTTTAACATTTTGAAAAGTCAGCATACCACAACTACATCCAGAGGTTGGAGGGAACATTGTTGGAAAAATGTAATTAGATTTTTTATCACATCCAGAATTACAAGTACATATATGTCCAGAGTGCAACCTTGTTGGAGAGAATGTGGAGATACTCAAGTAAATCACTCGCATGTCTTTTGGTTATGTCCAAAGATTGTAAAGTTTTGGGATGACGTGTACTCAGTAATAGTGAAAGTGCTGGGATACGCGATCCCCAAGACATGTTTGGTTATGTATCTAGGGCATATTTCTGGTAATACGGTGTTTAAGGACGACATTTATTTGTTCAAAATACTTCTTGCAGCCTGCAAGAAGTCCATAACAAAAAAATGGTGTAAACCAGAGATGCCTACATGTGAGGAATGGGAACAACTGGTGAACAAGATATTTGAAATGGAAATTATGACACATAGACTGAGGACTCAGGAAGAACAGTGTCAAGAGAAATGGACAAAATGGACAACCTACATATCAGCGACAAATGTTGTAAACTAAATCTAAAAGTCATATTATACTTTGCTGTCATAACTCATCCCATGTCTGTGTTGTTTGATATGTGTTGAAAATGTGAAAAAAGACAATACAAAGAAAGTTACAATTTACCTGTTCTATGAAGAGAGCGCAACACGGCGGATGTGCGTTTTGATGCAGGGAATGTACCGCCAAGCGGCCAACTACGAGGAACGCATGCGTAAATTTACAAATTTATCAATGAGATTGAGGGACCTTACAGTTACCTGTAAGCATGACAAAAAACTGCCCGGGCATCCCTTGGAACGACGCAAAATCTCAAAGTTCGCGTGGGAGCAGCATAAGGATTTTCGCGTGGGCAGCGTTAATCAGCCCGGGAGTCCCGGGCTGAACCCTTTTCTGCACAGCCTCAGAAAATGACTGAGTCCCTGGCCGACGTATGGTACTCTGGATATGGTACTCTACTGGTGACATAGGGTACTCTGGGCTTGACTCGGAATGAGAGCAGCTTTACTCAGTAACTGCTCTTGGGACTCAGCTCTCCCCAAGAGGCCCTGGAGGCCTCTAGTTCCACCACCACTGCTCACAAATCACTACCCAGGACCAGGCACTGCTCCTGGGTCACACACTTCAGACCTTGCACCCTGGAGGGGCTGGCCCTAACCCTAACTGCTCCTGGGACTCAGATCTCCCCCAGAGGCCCTGGAGGCTTCCAGCTCCACCACCACTGCTCACAAGTCACTACCGAGGACCAGACACTGCTCCTGGGTCACACATTTCACACCTTGCACCCTGGAGGGGCTGGCCCTGTCCCAGGCCCGGCGTATGGTACTCTGGATATGGTACTCTGGATATGGTACTCTACTGGGACTTTGTCAGAGATCCCCAGCAGCACTCATGACACTTGCCCAGGAACAGGCAAGTAGAGTGGGCTAAAGTAGAGGGGACCAGTGGGGGGTCTCTGGAGCCCTGTTGGACCCAGTATTGGCACAAATTCTACCCCAGACACCAGTTAATTATTCGAGCTGATGTGGCATGTTTACTTTCTTTCTTTCTTTTTTTTTGGAGGGGGTGTTTGTTTGTCTTTTCCTCTAAATCCCAATTGAGGCTTGAAGTAGAAATATGAAACTTTGTCGCTTAGAGGGTTAATAATGTAAAAATAATCTATTTATTTATTTAGAAATGTATGTTTTTAGAAAAATGTGTCACTATTTATTTATATAACATAAATAAACGTTTACTTTTATTAATCATGTGACTTGTTTTTAAGTGAAATGTGGATTAGCACTAACCCATCAAGCTTTCATTACACTGTAATACCCAAGTTTACCACTGGGCTACAAAATATAGGCCTACAGCAATATTTTATTTGTTTTATTTTATTAACCTTTATTTCACCAGGTAAGAACCCACTGAGATTGAAACCCCTTTTTCAAGGGTGACCTGGCCCCAGAGGGGAGGGGCCTGTTGTACATGTTTTAGTTTATAAATCCATAATGCCACAAGGGGGTGGGACAGCTTTATTCAATAGTTTCAATAATCTTGTTAACGAGTTCAACTTCTCTGCACCTTCTCTGAGCATCACTAAAACACTTAGATTAAAAATGTTAAACATATACATTTCAATCCAATTGAAATGTTCCTACGTACAACAATGCAGCTGTGCTGTGCTGTTTAAAGTCCATGAATTATCTCCAAACTCATTCTGAGCATTTCAGCCTCAAATCATCTTCATTTCAACTGTGTGCTTACATCAGTGTGTTGGGACAGGCTAGCTTTTGTTTGTTTCCCTGTGGTATTTCCCTATACTGCCAGTAGATGGAGTGCTAACACAAATCCTATAGAAAGTCAAGTTTTGGGCTGTTTTGTACAATGTTAAAGTGCATATGACATGTGTTTAAGTATTTTCTAATTATCATATTGTTTGTCAAAATAAAGTGGCTGCCTGGATTCATCAAAGCAAAGCCTGCTGGGTAATTACTGCAGGTGACTGTCTTTCAGCTGCAGCACAGAGTTAGGACCAGCTCACCTGGGGAGTAACAGAAGGAACAAAAGACAAGATTTTAAAATGATGACTAAAATTCTAATTTATTAAATGACAAATTAAGGGATATATGCGACAAACGGTGTCCAAAATGTGGTCACTGATTTACATAAAATAAAAAGTAAACATTTTCCATAAAAAAGATAGATAATTAAAAAAAAAAACTAAACACTTAACCTAACTCCAGGGCCAGGGGCCCCTAACACAAAGTGCTTAAAGCCGACTGATGCAGTGAGGGGCTTCACATTTCTGTCACAACCATGAGGAGAGACAAATCCTGTGGTCGTGGAAAAGACTGGATTAAACTATTAAACTGGAATTAAATGAATCTTTTGACATTGCAGAAGCTTTCTGAAACAGTGGCACTGTGAGTGTGTGCTGATTGAAACAATTGAAAAACTGAAATCATTATTTATGGCAATGACAATAGAACTTATTCTGAATCCAACTTGCCCTTAAGCAAAAGTATAAAGTACACGTAGATTAGATCAGTCTTTCATTCAAACCATGACAAATGAAACCGTTTAAAGCTGAATGGAGCTGTTTTGATGGTAAAATATTGGTCTTGTTGGGTGTAGACAGAGACCTTGACCACCAGGGGGTGCTGTTGCTGCTGGGGGCCCTCAGTGAGATGGAGGCTGTGTGTTGAGGGAGCTGTAGATGTGGTTGTCTCTTGTGTCTGCAGAGAGAGTCTGGTAAGTGGAGTCTGCAGGTTCTGAAGCCCCAGCAGGAACGTTCTCGTACTGTGCAACCTAGAAATACATATAAAGAAAGAAAGAAATATTAATCAAAAGCTCAGATTAAAAGATTTATAAAATGAACCTCAAACCTCTGAGTCACTGTAGATCACTTTTCATTGCTGTCAGTGTCAAGCTGATGCAATTCTACTCAATAATGGCTTTCACGATTGGTGCAAAAGAGGTGCAAATATTATTATTCACAAATTGAAGAGGTTTTAATTGTAATGTTGTAATGTACTATTTTAATCTTCAACACTAGACTCATCTTTGTTTCTTCAGTTTCTCTTGTAAGAACCAGGACTAAACAACTATGTGCAATGCATACAACCTCTTATAATAATCATTTAAAAACGTCTAAAGACGTCTAAAGACGTTTTTAGGGAGTTTTTGACGGTCGGAGTGGAGAGGATTTTCTAACCAACATTCCTCAAACTACTGTGAATGCAGCTAAATGCAGCTCCAGGTATGTTTTTGATGATGGAACATTGTTAGAACATGGTTAAAAGCTCAAAAAGTCACTATAGCACAATTAACAATAATGTATGTGTATTGTGTAAAAGTTACCACAGAATTTCTTGTGGCTTCACAATCTGCAAAAACAAACATGAACAGAGGAGGATGATGCAGATCTTAGTTCCGTGTTTGTTCACACCAAATGTGCATCATCATTTCCTGAAGGCCAAAAAATGTATACATATATATCTTTACCATTTTGTGATTTCCTTTTTTTATAGAAGACCAGTCCACATAATATTATTACGACCACAGGGACAAGAGTCAGCAACAGCAGAAACATGGAACCTGCTCAAAAAAGACCAAAGTTTACAACAGAACACACACGGTACACACAACTGCACCAGTGCCTTCAGTACCTGATGCACTTGTGTGATGCTCAGTAGAATTGTGATTGGACCCTGGTTCTTGGGTTAAACTGTGTTGTGTTGGAGCCACAGAAATGAGTGATGAGACGTCACCTGTTTGTACAGTCTGCTCGATGTCAGCGCTGGGTTTCAGAGTGACATACGGTTCTGGTTTGAGGGTAAAAGTTTGATTCAACTGTGCATCTGAAAAATATAAAATGGCCATGACTGAGTTTACTGATAGAACATTAAAAGGTTATTATGAAAATGTATTGATGTATTATTAACCGTACTGTTCGGGACTTCAATCCTAAATCGATGGGTTTCATTCATTAAAGGAAAAGATCTTTCCACAGCACACTGGTATCGTCCAGAGTCAGCGCGGGTCAGATCGATGATGCTCACATACATTATAAAACCACTGATCAAACCCTGGTCCTTACAGTCAATGCAGTATCTTCCTTCACACTTCAAGACATTTTCTTCAGTCTCAACCAAAATGTCTTCTTCTTTGTCACAGTCATTTCTACAGAAGATCTTTTTGTTTCCAGTTGTAAAACTAAAGTAACATGCCACTGTGACGGTTCCTCCTTCAGCGACCTCACGAACTGTCTCTGCTCTGATGAGACCAGGTCTTCCGTACAGCACTGTTCACAAAGTACACTTAGTTAACATGACACTGATGACACAAACACATACAGATATATTGCAAAGTTTACATTGTCTTTAATTATTTGAAGATTTGTAAATGCTAAACAATCTGACTTGTAAATGCACCTTTTAAGAGATTAGAACATGTAATGTGATGAGTAGATTAGATTTAGCTCTGAAAATAAAGGTTGGTTATCTATTTTAATGTGTCAGAGCTGCTCTTTAGGAATTAAAATCTAATTGTTGTAGAGTTTATTGAGGACAAAAGAACATATATGTCAGTACAACTCACCGAGAAACAGGAGAGCAGCCACACACAGCCTCATGTTGTTCTCTTCTGCTGAGACAATCTTTTCTTTCTTTCGTTTGACAAAGTTTCTAAAGAGGAACTTAATGCACATTGGAAACTTTTTGTGTCAGACCAATGACAGTGTTTACTCCAAACAGCCCAACCCCACATTTCTCTCTCTCCCTCTCTTCTCTAACCTCCTCATTCTAATAATCTATCTTTAATCCATCATAGTCATCTCCAGTTTGACCAGCAGATGGAGCTAACACAGGTTAGACTGCTGCACTAATTTAGCCCAGGTCCAGGTGCAGGGACCAGTGGGCGAGGCTACCGCCCTAAAATTGAGCCGTTCATTGGAAGCCGCCATGTTTGCAATCTGCTGCTGACCGCTAGGGGCTGGCTGCGGAAGTAGAATTTTTCAATGCAAGTCAATGGCGAGTTAGATGTCTCAAAACCTACTTTAGAGCCTGGCTCAAAATACGGCTTTGGTCTCAAAGGTTAGCTTACAGTTCTGTGACAACGCTGAGGGGGGTGAATTTTTTTTTAACCAGGCTGGTTTAGCCGCTGTGATTTTTTTAAAGTTTTGCATATCTAATGAAGAAGGCGGTATTTCCGGGCGCCTGTTCTCGCAGCGCAGCACATCGTGGCTACATGCTAATGTGGCTACTGCTGCGGGCTAATCACAGCTAGCTCCAATCTGAAGAGTTTGCCTTGGATATTTCTGCTGCACTGGAAAGGTTTGACACAAGTTTTGCAGCTTGTCTTTCTAATGACCTGCACCCAAGAAGAGAAGGATACTTTTGGTGAGTAAAACTTAAGTTTGAAATGAAGTACTAATAAAGATATGTAAAGATTTACTGAAATGGTTTAAAAACAAGACAGAAACGTGATATTGCCTTGATTTTGCAATGATTCTGGAGACATGAAGTATCAATTTATTGTAATAAAAGTAAAAGTAAATTTATGTAAAACACAAACGATGCATGGAAGTCTACTTTTTAAAGGTCCCATATTCTGCTATTTTCCCCTTTGCACAGTCTATCCTAAGGTCTTTATTGATCAGATTTTGCGTTGTGCAATATCCATAACATAACAGTTTCCAAAAAACACCCATCTCTTGGACTGGCCCCCCTCCTTGCAAAAGCAAACGGCTCACTCTGAGATCTGACCCCCCCGAACAGAGAGCAGTCTGCCTCCCCCGACCAACCCACGCGCCTCCCCCGCCCAACCCGTGACGAAGCCTAGAGCGGAGATGGTGCGCATGCGCCGTGTGCTCCGGTAAACAGCGATACACAAACACGGGAATAAACCTTTTATCCGTCCTGACGGTGCGTCGTGCTGAGTCCTACGTCCTGGATCTGACCTGGAGTTTGACGTACACGCAGTACCTCAACGAAGGACGTTGCCGTTTGGTAAATAACAAGCTAATTCTTCTATCTATCGTATCCATCGTGTAATTACTGTGTAGCATTAACATTAGCTGTTTTTATTCTTGCGGCTGCGCGCTTCCTGGAGGCGTGGCTTGAGCGCTGCGTCTTCCTGGTGAAGCCGCGTCATCCATGTGAGGAGCCCCGTCTGCTGCTCACCCGAAGGGGACGGAAAAGACAGTTCTCTAGCAAAAGCATGCGGGAATCAATCAAAAAAACACTTTGGGCACACATACGAGGCCCAAATAGCACTGTAGGAAGGTTAAAACCTCTGAAAAGTCGATTTTGCATGATATGGGACCTTTAAGTCCTTTTAATGAAAAAAAAACAACTCCCAAAACATTTAAATTTTAACTCTCAAACTCAAGGATAAATCATGTTTTTATTATGTGTATATATTGACAAATGGAGGTTTCTCCTGTCACAATCTGTATTGTATACTTCAGTTTTAGAATGTTGATCCATAAGGTAATGTACCAGTCTTGAACACAACAGCTCACACATTATAATTCAGATAATTGGAATTCCAAATAACGTAATTAAAACTGTGGCAAGTACGTACAAATATTACAGGTGGAATAAAATATTTACAAAGCTCAAAAAAAGTTATGGTGAACTGTAATTAAGTGCTTCATTTGATACTCAAGCTGTTAGAAGTATAATCATTTTACTTTTATCCTTTAGGTGCTGCCGGCAAAACCAAACCTGCAGGAGAAGGACTTTTCATGTTTGAACCATCCAGACACACAAGCAGAAGCAGCAGACGTCACACAGTGGACATTTAACTCTTCAGACACATGAACTAATGGTGCTTTATGCACACAGATCATAAACATGACAATCTCAAGTGACCTGCACTTGAAACTGTCATTTGTAAAAAGCTGCCTTGTACCTGTAATTACATTTCCCAATGTACCTAAATCTAGATCTTATAACCCCTTGATCAAAACCTCTGAACTTCACTTTTACAGATTATGGAAAAGGTGCTCATTCATCATATGTTCTGTGATGTTTGGTTGAAAGAACATTTCTGCACTCCAAAGAATCATTTTCAATTCCTCTCCTGCACCTCTTTTTCAAACCAAATCTAATGATGTTTTAGTTTAGTGTTGTATTCACTGAACTGCAGACAGTGAAGGTGAAGGTGGCACAAACAGACACAGAGCTGTAGTAGATGTTAATCTTTATTGTCAGCAGAAGAACGAAGAAAATCTCCAGACGTCTGCAACAGAAGAACCACGTCCAGCGCAGCTCCTCATGGAAAGGAAAACCTGGGAACAAAAACAAAACAGTTTAGAAAAAAAAAAGAAAACTTGAACCGTTAGACCAATATACACACTCGCACAAATCATGAAGCTCAGTCTTTATTTTTTTATGTAGTATGACCCCCTAATATTGTACAAATTACTGTTTTATAAATACTTATATAATAAATAGTTTAAATTAGTTCCTCATCTTTAAAATATTACTCTAGTAAGAATTATTATTTAGTGGAAAGTGCTACTCAAGTTAGAGTCTCATTTATAATTTGAATATTTAGTTGGAAGAGCAAAACTTTCCATAATGCCCCAAGTTTAGCCAAAAACATTCATTTCTGAGGGAGCGGTGCAAGAAACACAAATATTTAAATTTTTTAAATTTTGTCACCAGCAGCTTTTGTCACTAATTCACTCACAGTGGGAAGAATAACACTTACAAGTGCAAGGAAAAACACTTTAAATAAGATTTATTAAAAAAAGCTACTTAAATAAATCTAACTGAGCACGTCTTACTCTGTACATTAAAGATGTGGAATGGCAAAGTAAATCCTAAATGCTGTGTGAAGCTGTGCTGTCGTAAACTGAATAAAATACAACTAGTAACACACCTGACAGGATTTACTCCTCACAGTGACAGAGACAATGTCAATCATTTACAAAACATAAGTCTTGCCATTAAAAACTAAGACAGAGCTTAATCCAATCCCGTTTGGTAAAGCTGCATTTACATCTTACATGTTGTTTTGTCTTTAACTTATTCTTATAACAAGATGAACAGACATAGTAGTTCTAAGTTAAACTAAAAAACAAATGTGTCTTCACAACTGAGACATTTAGTTTGAATTAAACAGTAAAGATAACATCTTGAGTAGGATTTGAACTCACCACTTTTACTGAGATGTGTTTGTCTGACGTGCAGATGAACAGCAGCAGCTCGTTGATAGCCTTCAGCTCGTTAGCCTCATTAGCCGCGATATCCACCTGTAGCTTCTGCTGCGTGAACTCCGCGAGAGCCTCGGCCGAGAGTTCACAGCCAAGACTCCGCCCCTCGCTCCTTTTTAGGAATATTTTCTGAGGGAAGGGTAAGCGGGGCGTAACCGCGGCCATTTTAAATTCTCCATGACTGAGCCGAATTATCATGAATGGGGCGGAGTGATGACCGTCTGTCCATTATTTTTATGTCTATGGCAGGGACAGAACAAGGCATGAATGCACAGGAGAAAGAAAGAGGCTACCGGTGAGTGTGTAAACCTTAAAAATAGTTTTCTTTTAGTCAGTTCACTCAACACAATGCAAACAATCCTGAAAGAACAATTTAACAGTTTTATTTGTAGGAATGTAAGATACATTTGGCTCATCATATGAGCAAGCCTTTGTTCAACCAATCTAAATAGTTGTGTTTTAGTTTAATATCAATATGGGTGACTTTACTCTGTTAATGAATTACATTGAAATAAATTCCAAAAAGTCCAAAATTTTAGTTAATAATTAATCTAAAGTGATTGTGTTAAAGTATTAAAGTACATTTTATTTGTGCAAAGTTTGATAAACTTAATTTGTAAGAAATGTAGAGAAAGTCAATTGTTTAAAGTAATAAAATTATGTTTATATTAATTGACTGATTAAAAAGCTACTTAAAAACAATCTGTCCGCATTTGTTAAAAACAGTTTATTGATTAAAAGCTATTGATAGCTGCTAACGAATAAATAACAATAAAATAAATAAATACAATTAAAATAAATACATAAAAATTGTTAAAATACCAGTTATTAAAATAGTTTATATTCTAGAAAGTTGAAATATAGAATACATTTATAAAAAACGTTTGTATAAAAATATTATTTAATTAGTAAAGTTGCATTTAGTCGCTATGAAGAGTTATTTAAATTAGTAAATACAATTTGAAATGTTAAAAAGTAAACATAAATGAAGTGCTTTTGTTTTACGTTTGTTTAAAGGTTTTCGACCTGCTACAGCTGAAGTTGAAAGAAATAAAGTCTGAAGCTGAGTTGAGACTTGCGTCTTTTTTCCTGGGTCTTTCAAGTTGGACCAGCATTCATCACCAAAAGACTTGACAGTTATCTTGCACCATCATGCTCTTTTACAAGCAACTACAGAAACTGAAGTTTATTATTTTGAATATTTTGTATGAATCATATTCTGGTGAATTTAAGATGTACCATTTTAGCAGCTCATTATTGTAGACTTCATTGACAGTGGATTGCTCCGCCTTCTGTTGCTGCTGGGGGCCCTCAGTGAGATGGAGGCTGTGTGTTGAGGGAGCTGTAGATGTGGTTGTCTCTTGTGTCTGCAGAGAGAGTCTGGTAAGTGGAGTCTGCAGGCTCTGAAGCCCCAGCAGGAACGTTCTCGTACTGTACAACCTAGAAATACATATGAAGTCAAATCAATCTGTGTTTATAAAGAGCACACACTAAAATAACAAAGTGAGACGGAGTACAGATGCACCAGTTGAGAAAACATCGTCAGACAAATAAAATAAAACAATAAATATTAATCAAAAGCTCAGATTAAAAGATGGATAAAATGAACCTCAAACCTCTGAGTCACTGTAGATCACTTTTCATTGCTGTCAGTGTCAAGCTGATGCAATTCTACTCAATAACGGCTTTCACGATTGGTGCAAAAGAGGTGCAAATATTATTATTCACAAATTGAAGAGGTTTTAATTGTAATGTTGTACTATTTTAATCTTCAACACTAGACTCATCTTTGTTTCTTCAGTTTCTCTTGTAAGGACCAGGATTAAACAACTATGTGCAATGCATACAACCTTTTATAATAATCATTTTAAAACGTCTAAAGATGTTTTTAGGGAGTTCAGCAGGGAGTGTTTTTGACGGTCGGAGTGGAGAGGATTTTCTAACCAATATTCTTCAAACTGTGAATGCAGCTAAATGCAGCTCCAGGTATGTTTTTGATGAGGAACATTGTTAGAACAGGATTAAAAGCTCAAAAAGTCACTATAGCACAATTAACAATAATGTATGTGTATTGTGTAAAAGTTACCACAGAATTTCTTGTAGCTTCAGAATCTGCAAAAACAAACATGAACAGAAGAGGATGATGCAGATCTTAGTTCCGTGTTTGTTCACACCAAATGTGCATCATCATTTCCTGAAGGCCAAAAAATGTATACATATATATCTTTACCATTTTGCGATTTCCTTTTTTTATAGAAGACCAGCCCACATAATATTATTACGACCACAGGGACCAGAGTTAGCAACAGCAGAAACATGGAACCTGCTCAAAAAAGACCAAAGTTTACAACAGAACACACACGGTACACACAACTGCACCAGTGCCTTCAGTACCTGATGCACTTGTATGATGCTCAGTAGAATTGTGATTGGACCCTGGTTCTTGGGTTAAACTGTGTTGTGTTGGAGCCACAGAAATGAGTGATGAGACGTCACCTGTTTGTACAGTCTGCTCGATGTCAGCGCTGGGTTTCAGAGTGACATACGGTTCTGGTTTGAGGGTAAAAGTTTGATTTAACTGTGCATCTGAAAAATAAAATGGCCGTGATTGAGCTGACTGATAGAACATAAGAAGGTTATTATGAAAATGTACTGATTAATATAAACCGTACTCTTTGTGACTTTAATCCTAAACTGATGGATTCCAGTCTTTAAAGGAAATGATCTTTTCACAACACACTGGTATCGTCCAGAGTCAGCGCGGGTCAGATTGATGATGCTCACATACATCATAAAACCACTGAGCAAACCCAGGTCCTTATAGTCAATGCAGTATCTTCCTTCACACTTCAAGACATTTTCTTCAGTCTCAACCAAAATGTCTTCTTCTTTGTCACAGTCATTTTTACAGAAGATCTTTTTGTATCCATTCAATCTAAAGTGACATCCCACATAGACGGTTCCTCCTTCAGTGACCTCATGAACTGTCTCTGCTCTGATGAGACCAGGTCGTCCGTACAGCACTGTTCACAAAGTACACGTTAGGCAAAGGATTCAGTGAATAATAATGTTAACATTATAAACAATATATTATTATCTACATTTTGCAATATATTCTGAATGACAATACATTTTTAACCAGGGCCAAATGATGTATCGTTGACTTGATCAATCATTTGTCTCTGGGAGAAGTTAGTGCTTTGCAGGAGTGTCCCACGGTATGGCATTTAACTTATCTCTATGGAGACACCATCAGATCAAGTTACAGGTCAGATCTGTGGAGGAGGTGACTTTGTTGTTTTTTAAGGTAATTATTTAGCAGTAAAACAGATTGAAGCAACAGTATGTAACTGTTTGGAGGCTGAATCATTTCATGGGAATGGAATATTCAAACTAGATTTCTCTAAACTAACATTCTCCATGGAGATCGATATGTTTAATTCCATACTGTGGAATATTTAAAATATTTTAGCCAAAGGCACACCATGGAAAAGCAGTATAAATCTGGTTTGTGGAGATGCAAGCCTGCTAATAATAATAATAATAATAATATTATTATTCTTCTTATTATTATTATTGTTGTTGTTGTTGTTGTTATTATATTACAATAATAATATTATTATTATTGTACCTTTATTTAATCAGGAGGTCCCATTGAGATGTGAAATGTCTTTTGCATGAGAGACCTGGCCTAGGCTGCTCTAAAACGGTTTAAACAAAGCACCTAACACGATCACAGAAAATCACAGAATATTACATAATAAAAACAACTTTCTCAAGAAAAAACATAAATGATTTGTAATCACAAATTTGTAATTTTCTTGAATTTAACAACAACAAAGACACTACAGCTTCACAACAGCTCGCACTTTTAAATGCAGTAAAAACAACCAAGATGGAAAATGTTTTTTTTTTCGTTTTTTTTTTTGTATATTTTTGGCTAAAAAGTAATGTACTGGGGCTTTACATTGAATAAATATAAAATAGACAGTGATGGGAAGAATATTTTGAAAACGTATTCAGGTACAGAATACTGGATACCTGCATTAAAATGTATATTGTAACTATTCCATTACTTGGTTTAATCAAGAGTACTGTAATCTGAATACTTAGAATACTTTCATAGAGTTACATGATGTTGGATCATGAAAAGTTTTGGTTTTGATCAGATAATCTTTATCACAAATTACAGATGGAATAATCACACATGTGCTCACTGTGAAAGAGTGACTATAATAGAATACAGTTAATCACAATTAGTATTCTGAACATGTATTTTCCGTACAAGTATTCAGTTCAGTGAGTATTCAACACTGAAAATAGAGATGTTTAAACTCATACTGTGGAAAATTCCAGGCAAAGCAGTAACATCTCCATGGACACATTGTGACAAAGTGCACATTTAAAACAAAGAAAAACACAATTATTAATTGTCCTTTGTGGAGGGAATTTGATTGGAAGGTGAAAGTTAGTTTTTGTACGACTCCAAAGGTACTGTCTGGCTTCTTTCCATCAGCGCCTCCATTATGTTGGAGAGGCTGTGGTAAGACTGGAGCTCATACCCATATTTTTTGGGACTGTCAAAAACACAAAAACATGAATGGACTTTCAAAACACAATATCTGTGATACTAAAGGCCAATTCATACTTCATAAGAAGTAATGAACTTTGTTCGCAGGCTTCGGCTGTAAGAACAAAATTACGCATTTTGTTCTTACAGCCTCTGTTCGGGCTGTTCTCGCAGCCTGTTCTTGGTACATCAGCTGAGCAGAACTTTGTTCGGCAGAGCTGCGTCAACTAGGCTCTGATTCGCCAGTTTTTCAAAAGGGGCGGGGTAAATTTCCTTGGGCGCATGCTGGAGAAATAGTGTTATCCTAAAGACAAGGGGCTGACATCCGGAAGTACGAAAAGTTCCTCTTCTCATCCATCTCCCGCATTTGTTGAACGAGCAGACTGTATTCGCCTCTGTACGACCCGGCGTTGTATTTAGCGGCCGAACATGCCATCTTCGCCATTTTGTCCCGCCTCCTCGCCAGCGCATGTAAAAAAAAAAAAAAGTCGCCATCCTCTTCATCTTCAAACATCATCCTCTTTTCTTCCTCCTCCTCTCTCATCCACTCAAAAACTACATCTGTCATTGCCAAAACGATATCAACTGAGCTGTCAGCGATGGTAATCTCCATAGAAACAGCGTGGACACAGTTGTTGGGGATCACGTGGGGGCGGGTCTGAATGAGTTCAAGGCGGCGCTTGAGCTGAAGTATGAATGCCAGAGTCGAAACGAACTTTGTTCTTGTTCTTATAGCCTGAGGCGCATTTAACAAAGTTCGTACTTCTTATGAAGTATGAATTGGCCTATAGTCTGGATCTACCTCTGAACATGTCATATTAAATACTGGGATGTTTACCTATAGAACAGATGATGCAGAGTGAAGACAAACTATATATTCTAGGAGTTTTGTTGCTAGTTGCCAGAAAAAATTATAACTATTTCATGGAAAAGTGTCCTTCCACCAAAACGGATACAGGATGCTTACAATATGGAGGAAATTACAGCACAACTGCGTCTGAAAAAAGACTCTTTCATGTGAAAATGATCACATGTTAAAAGATATTTAGAACAGTTGAAATGAATATTCTGCCAATGAGTGTTCTGTGTATATCTTTTTTATGTTTGATTGTTTGAATACAGCATTAATATAAAGATGTGAATTTCAAAAAAGCGAGTTTAAAAAAATAAAGAAAAAGTAGTAAATTGACCAATAAATAAAACCTACTGTGCTACATATTCCACCATAATAATTGTACATAAAGTCATTATTTATTAACACTAGATTAATATGCAGCCTTTACACACTTAAACAACTTTCTCTTACAACAGCTGAACTTTAATTTTACCCTCAGTCTCTTCACTAACACACCTCGATTATTGCTAGCTCACAACTGATCCTTCTTGATCAACTGTTACATACTTTTTTACTCAAAAGCACTTTCTATAAAAAAAAAAAGACAAAAAAAGTACTCACCATGTACAATGATAACAGTAATCTGCCAGAGTTTCATTTTTGCTGCAGCTGAGTTTGTCATACACTTCCAGTATGTTATGAAGCAGGAACTGTACTTCAACAGTGCACTTCTCTGAAATAAATACTACAAGTACAAGTCTACTTCCTCTTTGATCAAGCCCACAATGTTGCTGCATCTATACAAATCATGCATGAAGTACATTTACATAGACGCACAGTGAGAAACAGGGGCGTAGGGTCAGTCTATTTGCACTGCCAAATTTGCACTACTGTCAAGCCAACTGTAAACTTTCTGTATATTGTCGAAGTCTATTTTATTTTATTGCTAATTTTAATGCAAGCCTTCTTTTATATATTTTGCTCCTATTTTATTCATTGTTATATGTTGGACCTTACGCCAAAGCAAGTTCCTAGTTTGTGAATGTTGTTCTCTGGCAATGGCAATACATTTTTCCAATTCTGATTCTGAAATTCTGGACTCCAGGTGCAAACCTTCACAGTGGGTCCTAATACCTAATTTTGTAAATATATTTATCCCAGAAAATGTGGCTTATTTTTATTCCCTATTGCTAGAAAATACACCCTATAGTTTCTACATATCTTCACAGTAATTCTCTAATTTATAGACATCCAGTGTAGCTATGGATCCATATTATACTACAGTACTGTTTGTTTTTGCTGAAACTATCAGATCATTTTCAAAAACATCTCGAAATCCATTATTACTACAGGAAATGGCACTAACAATCACTACACATTATAATCACTACTTTTATTTCAGAAAAACTTGGCATAGTTTTAGTCATAGTCATAGTTGTATTTAGTCTCTCATGGACTTTACTCAACTGCAAATGCATTTTATTGCAACAAAAATAGAAGGAAGAGTAGAAAAATGTACCTGAGAAAAAAAACATCACGCTTTTCAGGGCCCCTCTCTGCCCTGGGCCCCGGGGAAACCAGTGCCCTTTCCCCCCTAGTGCTTCGCCTCTGATGAGAAAAGGCAAGTGTGAAGACGGGTGATACCAGTGACTTTTGTTTGACACATCATACAATGCAACAGATTTTACCGTAATATTGGCCTGTTACCAATGTGGTTTATTTAAAAGAAGACATATTAGACATATTAAGACATATTATGCTATTTTTGGGTATATTTAGAATCTACGTAGAACATGTGAAAGCTATATCTATTTGGGTAAAAATAGTAGCTAAATATATGCTAACTATAAAGAGATAGTTTGAAAGAGGAGTGGAAGGTGCTGTACCTGATTTTTACCTGATTCTTTTGAAACATGAAAAACAGAACAAGTTCACGTACTCGATTTTTTTGCACGTAATGAGGCGTTGCCCCAGTACGGCTATATCATAAAAGCATCTGTTGGAGTGAAAATGAAACCACAGCACTTCCTCTACGTCTAAATATATAGTGCGTTTTATTCTACGAGAAACAGGAAGTGCGTCGTTAGCATGCTAATGTTTGTTAGCTTTACCCGGGACGGCAAAACTTCCTGAGAGACTCGTGAAAAGTGCTAAGAAATGGAGGTGAATATTTAAGATGCTGGGACTGCATTAGGTAAGTGAGTGACGCATGTGACATTAGTTCCCGGTGAACATGGATTTAAACCTGTTAATCTATTGTTTTTTATGCCTGTCACTGTTCTAACAATCGCAAAATGGCCGCCACAACATCAGTATCCATGATCTCTTTTATCCAATGATTGAGCTTGGGATCGTGACGTCACAGATAACAGAATTTTCAGTTAGCCCAATGTTAAATCAATGGAAATTTTAAGATGCTAAATACTAAACTTTAATTTAAACTTTAGTAATTAGCGAAAAGCGTTAATTCAAAAATATTCTAACACTATATATTGATAAATGTATTTACCAGAAGTGACACATCAGGTTCTTCAATGGATTTTTTTCCACATAATTTTGGCTAATGTTTCTCTATGTAAGTTTAACAAACCAGCTGCAAACATGGCGGACTTCCATAGTAACGGCTTTTTTTTTTTTTTTTTTGATGTACTATCCCGAGCCCTATGTCCCCCTCAGCAGATTCCCGAGCTTCGATCACTGAGCGCCAATCTCTATAGTAACGGATTTGCGATGCCCGCTGTCTTTAGGTAGATCGAGCTCGTCAGTCGACACCTTTTGGGCTTCAACTCCTGCGTCTGTAAATAATTACATGACTGTTTTCAGGCCTCCTAGGAAATCGGTGCATTACTGACTTGTTGTTGCTCGTGTACATTAAACATTTTACACAAATCAGTCTACTTTATATAATGTTTTAGCGGTGAGACTTTTCACTCCCTTGCCATTTGCATCAACGGGGTTCTCGTCAAACCGGAAGCATGTTTACAGCAGGAGTGCGAATCTGTGGCAAAAAGAGGCACAAGTGGGAGAGGCGGAATAAGGTGAATGGCCTTTACAAGTTAAAATAATACATGATGTTCCACGTCGAGAGGAGCCAGCTGAGGTGGCTCGGACATCTGTTCTGGATGCCTCCTGGACGCCTCCCTCGGGAGGTTTTCTGGGCATGTCCCATCAAGAGTAGGCTCTCGGTTGGCCTGGGAACGCCTCAGGATCTCCTTGGAAGAGGCGGAGGAAGTGTCTGGGGTGCGGGAAGTCTGGGAGTGCCTGCTCAAACTGCTGACTCCGCAACCCTGCCGCGGATAAGCAGAAGAAGACGAAGACATTTTTTAAGCAACTTGCACAACACTGCATTTCTAGCATCCTAACTATTCACTGCGATCAGTCTATAGGCACTTTTCACAACTTTCAGGAGCCAGTTTTGCAGTCACGTTAAGCTAACAACAACCAGCATGCTAACAGCGCACTTCTAGCTTTGCAGAGAATAAAATGCTCCTGAATTAAATGCTGCCTTTGTGTGCTCCTGAATAGGTGCTTATACAAAGTATTTGCACAGGGGCAAAAGAACGGACTTTACTTTATTACACGAAAATATAACAACAGCTTTAAACTCGGTTGCTTCACAATTTGAGCGTTAAGGATCATGCTTCACCTGACCGCGCTGACAGTCATCAATGTGTTCATGTCAGATACATGACCTGTACGCCACCCGCAGTCATCTTTATTCTGGTCACTAACGTAAACAAATGTAAACTCCAAAGAAAATCTGTATAAACTGCTCAAATCAGAAAAGTCCTTATCTTTACTGTTAGCTGTGGTTCTGACAATCACACAACAACAAATGACATCGTACAAAAGAACATCTGCATTTTAAAACACAAATGTAGCTTTGTTGTGGCGAGTTATGTTGAAAATGTTAATAAATGGTCAGGATTGGTGATTAGCATACAGGTCAGACATGATGGACTCCAAGAAATCTTCTAACAACTGAAACATGGCCTGTAAGTGTTTGAAACGTTCCCTGTGTCTGTAATAGTGTGGGGCCAAGTGTTAAGGTTTTACGTGATTCTGAGCTTTTAGAGTTTACTTTGATGAAGGTCTTTGCCAGCTAAAAGTCCGTGTAAAGTCGTGAAAAAGCCGTTGAAAGCCCCAATATCTGTGCTGACTTCTCTGTGAGATGTTAGTTTGCAAAAAACAACACCCTTTGGGCAACATTTGTAAACCAGTTTTGAGTTTATAAAAAGGCTTCCCATAGAAATAATGTCTCCGACCAGCCGCAATTTAACTCTTGAAATGTGACATGTGTTGGCGTGAACAGATGCCATTTTTGGAATAAAATGAGATCTGGGCTTTTTCATTAATTAAGTAATATCTTTTGCAATATACTGTGGTGAATCAAAATTTCCCCTTCTACGAAAAAAAAAAAGGGAAAAAAACATAATAAAAAACAGTCCACAACGGATCTATCATAATAGATTTATTAATAATGTTTAATGATCGTCAGATATGCCATGGTTCTTTCAAAATATGCTATGAAAACACTGAATAAAGAAAATAGTAGCATTTGTATATGATTATTATTAGTTGACAGTATATATATATATTTTTAATGAGCGAGTATTATGAAGATAAATTTTTCAACATTTTGCAATCTCCGTCCATAATATATTGGAGAAAAAAAATGCAAATAATAAGAATAAACAATGTACATGAACAAGGGTAAAAAAAAAAACTTAAAAAAAAGTACATGCAATATAATCTGTTATCTTCTCCATTTTTAAAATATTTCTAAAACTATATAAATCCACCCATCCAGAGAAGGCAGTACAGGAGTTAGCTGACATTTTTTTTTTTTTTTTTTTTGGGGGGGAACATTCCCATGGAGGAATATTAGTAATTCATTTGATTTTTACAAACCTAATTCCATAAATGGTGGACTGGTAAACACATTTAAATATGACCTTTTAAATAAGTACCTTTTAAATCATCCATGTTGCAAACGTTTCTTCAATTTTCATCAATTTTAGGTTTGTTTTTAGCATTACGTAGTGTTACCTGTGCTGTAGTGTGAGACATCTTTTTTTGTTTTGTTTTTGTTTCGATCAACAATCCAAATGACATCCAGGCACTCACATTTGTTAAGAAATAGATGTTGTTTCTCTCTTGTAATCCATTCACGCAGACTCAAACCTCGATTAAAACTTTGCACCACAAACACCTAAACTTTCCCCAAAAGAGCCTCCGTGCTGCTCGGGGCTTGTTTGACACGACAGCAGGGTTGCAGTTTGTCTTGTGTTATTTACTTTTAATTGTAGAAAACAAAACTTGGAGGATTGGAGAAGGGTCCTGTGCGAAAATTAACAATATTAATCTAGTTCAAATGTAAACGTATAATGGACGTAGAGAGATTCTGAGTTGATCAAAGCTTCAACGCATGGACTAAAAACGAAATCACCAAACTAAAATGACAGACATGAGCATTCAAGATCGAAATAAAATCCCGAGGATCTAGTTTGCTAAAATTCATTTTAGAATTTTTTAAAAAACACATTCTAGGAATATTTTCACAGACCTGGACAATTTGCACGAGAAAAGAAACAAAGGTGATGTTTGTAATGATTACAATTTACAAACAAATCCCGTTGAAAAAGGGCTTTTGTACATTAAAGGATCGCTTTTGGTCTTAGGTCGTAGGTTGTTGGCAGAGAGCACCAGGGGGTGCTGTTGCTGCTGGGGGCCCTCAGTGAGATGGAGGCTGTGTGTTGAGGGAGCTGTAGATGTGGTTGTCTCTTGGGTCTGCAGAGAGAGTCTGGTAAGTGGAGTCTGCAGGCTCTGAAGCCCCAGCAGGAGCGTTCTCGTACAGTACACCCTAGAAATACATATGAAGTCAAATCAAGCTGTGTTTATAAAGCGCACACACTAAAATAACAAAATGAGATTACAGATGCACCAGTTGAGAAAACATCATCAGAGGAGCTGTCCGCACCCGGAGCAGAGCGCTGCAAAATAAAATAAAACAATAAATATTGATAAAAAGTTAAGATAAAAAGAGGGATAAAATGTGAATGGCAGTCATCATTTTATGACAGTCCTGGGAATAAAAAGGGACTAGTACAAGTTTGTTTTCATAGCTGTTAGTGTCAAGCTGATACAAGTGCTTAAAACTGCCAATAATTCTACTCAATAATGGCTTTCAAGATTGGTGCAAAAGAGGTGCAAATATTATTATTCAGAAATTGAACAGGTTTTAATTATAATTATATTATTTAATTATAATAAGGACCTACTACTACCTACTGCGTGCAATGCAAACAACCCCCTTTTTTTTTCTTCTAACCAACATTCCTCAAACTACTGTGAATGCAGCTAAATGCAGCTCCAGATATGTTTTTGATGATGGAACATTGTTAGAACAGGATTAAAAGCTCAAAACGTCACTACAGCACAATTAACAATAATGTATGTGTATTGTGTAAAAGTTACCACAGAATTTCTTGTGGCTTCAGAATCTGCAAAAACAAACATGAACAGAGGAGGATGAAATAGATCTTAGGCTACGTTCACACTGCAGGGTATGATCCCCAATTCGGATTTTTTGTTTAAATCCGATTTTTTAATGTGGTTGTTCACATTACAAAAAAAATGCGATTGCCGTTTGTATCTGGTGTGAACGGAATGCGGCGTTATGCGGCCCGCATGCACACAAAAGAACACAACGTCACAGCGTACTGTGTTTACAGAAGTAAACATGGATCCAACTGGAGTACCTCTCAGTCGTGAAGCATTTGTGGCAATTTATAGATTTTTTTGCAACCGGGGCTTTAGTTTCTTTAAATTTCGTGCAGAGGTTTTTTATTTTCCGCTGGCACTGCAGCCAGGAGCGCTTAATCCCTCGCTCGGCCAACTCCTTCGCTATCTCCTCAAACTCCGCCCGATTACGATACAAACCTTCAATTTTTGCCTGAATTGATTGGTCGGCCCATATATTTATTAGCTCACAAACTTCTTCCTTTTTCCACTGACAGTTTTCGGCACCCTCGTCCACCATTTCTTTCCGCTTTCGTCTCTTGTTTTTTGGGGCTTTCCACTTTGACTCAAAATGATGACGTGTGACCCGGGAGTGTCGCCTGTTGATGACGTTTTGGTCTGATGACAGGACTTGAGCGTTCAGATTGAAGTCGCATTCTAAAAGTGCGGATACATATCGGATTTATATCCACATACGAAAGTGGCCTGGGTCGGATTTGAAAAAATCGGGATTGTGCCGTTCACACTGCCACGAAAAAATCGGATACAAGTCACATTTGGGCAAAAAAATCTGATTTGACCTGCAGTGTGAACGTAGCCTTAGTTCCGTGTTTGTTCACACCAAATGTGCATCATCATTTCCTGAATGGCCAATGTATACATATATATCTTTACCATTTTGTGATTTCCTTTTTTTATAGAAGACCAGCCCACATAATATTATTACGACCACAGGGACCAGAGTCAGCAACAGCAGAAACATGGAACCTGCTCAAAAAAGACCAAAGTTTACAATAGAACACACACGGTACACACAACTGCACCAGTGCCTTCAGTACCTGATGCACTTGTGTGATGCTCAGTAGAATTGTGATTGGACCCTGGTTCTTGGGTTAAACTGTGTTGTGTTGGAGCCACAGAAATGAGTGATGAGACGTCACCTGTTTGTACAGTCTGCTCGATGTCAGCGCTGGGTTTCAGAGTGACATACGGTTCTGGTTTGACGGTAAAAGTTTGATTTAACTGTGTAGCTGAAAAATATAAAATGGCCATGACTGAGTTTACTGATAGAACATTAAAAGGTTATTATGAAAATGTATTGATGTATTATTAACCGTACTGTTTGTGACTTCAATCCTAAACTGATGGATTCCCTGAATTACAGAAAAATATTTTTCCACAGCACACTGGTATCGTCCAGAGTCAGCGCGGGTCAGATCGATGATGCTCATAAACATCATAAATCCACTGATCAAACCCTGGTCCTTATAGTCAATGCAGTATCTTCCTTCACACTTCACATTTTCTTCAGTCTCAACCAAAATGTCTTCTTTTTTGTCACAGTCATTTCTACAGAAGATCTTTTTGTATCCAGTTGTAAATCTAAACTGACATCCCACTGTGACGTTTCCTCCTTCAGCGACCTCATAAACTGTCTCTGCTCTGATGAGACCAGGTCGTCTGTACAGCACTGTTCACAAAGTACACTTTAACAAGTTAACATGACACTGATGACACAAACACATACAGATATGTTGGAAAGTTTACATTGTCTTTAATTATTTGAAGATTTGTAAATGCTAAACAATCTGACTTGTAAATGCACCTTTTAAGAGATTAGAAAATGTAATGTGATGAGTAGATTAGATTTAGCTCTGAAAATAAAGGTTGTTTATCTATTTTAATGTGTCAGAGCTGCTCTTTATGGATTAAAATCTAATTGTTGTACAGGTTATTGAGGACAAAAGAACATATATGTCAGTACAACTCACCGAGAAACAGGAGAGCAGCCACACACAGCCTCATGTTGTTCTCTTCTGCCCACACAATCTTTTCTTTCTGTCTGGTTTGATAAAGTTTCTAAAGAGGAACTTAATGCACATTGGACACTTTTTGCGTCAGACCAATGACAGTGTTTAATGTGTTGTCTTGCACCATCATGCTCTTTTACAAGGAACTGCAGAAACTGAGATGAAGTTTATTATTTTGAATGAATCATATTCTGGTGCATTTAAGATGTACCATTTTAGCAGCTCATTATTGTAGACTTCATTGACAGTGGATTGCTCCGCCTTCACTCTTCCCTCTGCTCCTCAGTGTTTGCAGTGCTCTGATTGGCCCGTGTGTGATTATTTAATCATGTTCTTCTAAACCCTGCCCAGCGCAGCAGAGCACATGTAAAGAAATAACTTTTAAACGTGCACTGCTTCCTCATTAAAACAGAAGTTGTATTTAGATTTCTTTGCGGCGCGAGTGGTGAAATGTATGTGTTGAAGTGTCTCCAAAACAAAACAAAAAAAGCGAGCGAGGTGTCATTTTTTGTGTCATTTTTCATTTTATTAACCTTTGTTTCACCAGGTAAGAACCCACTGAGATTGAAACCCCCTTTTCAAGGGTGACCTGGCCCCAGAGGGGAGGGGCCTGTTGGACATGTTTTTAGTTTGTAAATCCATAATGCCACTAGGGGGCGGGACAGCTTTATTCAATAGTTTAAATAATCTTGTTAACGAGTTCAACTTCTCTGCACCTTCTCTGAGCCTCACTAAAACACTTAGATTAAAAATGCAAAACATATACATTTCAATGTCATGTCTTTCAAGATCAAGTGCTTCTCCGAAGAGTTATATCAATACTTATACCGTAGTTTAAACTTTAGCATTGCTTGAGCAATTGAGCACTGCTGAGTGGTCTAGTCCAACTCTTATTTAAATGAACTGAGTCAATGCTTTTCAGTGAATGATAATTGATACTGAGAATCAACTCCCTAAATATGTTTCCTTGCAATTGTCCCGGAAGTTGGTAAACATAAAAGTGTTCCTCCCTCGGAGACTGGAAAAGCTACATTTTACATTTATGTAAAACATAGAGTATGTTTATACTATGAAGGTGATGGTTCATAACAGATCACATACTAGTTTCATACCAGAGGTCAGAGTAAGGAAACAGAGGTCATGCAGTAAAATGAAGCAGCATACCATACAGTCATCATCTGCTCATTTAGACACACATTAGGTCGTTTACCGTGTTAATCAGCACGCACAGAGGAAGTTATATGAGAAAGAAAAAACTTGTCAAATATTCTTGTTGCTCCGGGAGTTGCTTCAGCTGCAAGTTGATATTCGTCAAACCATCAGAGTTAAAATGAAGAGTTCTTTGATATGAAAGAAAGGGAATCAAACACCTGCTGAGGATACTCACAACAAAAGTTAGTTAAATGTACACAAATGCTTTAAATTCTCTTTGTTCCCGTGCTCCTTCATTCCTGGTCCTAGGAGAAAAGTTATCATTAAAAGTACATGTTCAGACAATTCAGTACCAAGATTTCAATTCCAATTGATTAAGTCAGTGAAAACTATAAAATAATTTTGAAATATTCACCCAAATTCTCCTCTCAGGCCATTTTTTAAATCTGAGAATATTCTTCAGTGCCATTATTAGATTAATTTGTTCTAGGGCCTCATTTGCTGTGATGAACAGTTGTCGTTGCCCTAACATTTGATTTATAAGTATCCAGAAACCCTCTGTTCTTTTTATCGCATCTGCGTTAAGCTGACATTGAAAACTGTAAAACCATGCTTTATAAATAAAATTGTTCCTAAGGTCTAAGGGAAGGGAATTACAGGGTATAAAAATGCTCTTGTCGATAAAACGTATATTGATTGGTTGTTTGGAGATATATTAAATTTGCTATAAATGTCAAAAGTTGAAAACATCACAAAATGTTCCAAACGTCTAAATATGCGGAATCGTCAACATTCTCACACATATCCACGTCCTTGTGAAGACGATTTTGTGACGCTTTCCCACATGATGATATTCAACTTTAAATTCAGTTTTATTCCTTTGATGCGCTTCATCGTAAAATTACTCTAATGTAAAGAGAGTGTCGTAACTTATCATGTAGGGGGGCAAGATTTATTAATGATCTTTATGGTTTAACACTGAGGTTTTAGTCATCGGTCCTGAGGCCCAGAGAGAGAAACTTTTATCCAAACTACGAGCACACTCTTTTAATCCTTCAGCACAAGTAAAAAACGTGTGCGTTATTTTTGACTCTGAGCTCACTTTTATCTCCCACATCAAGAACATCACAAAAACAGGTTTTTATCACTTAAAGAACATAGCCAGAGTTCGCCCCATTCTCTCTCGGGCCAACACGGAGACACTGATGCATGCTTTTATCTCCAGTCGTATCGACTACTGTAATGCCCTGCTCTCTGGTCTTCCCAAAAAGAGTATTGCAGGTTTGCAATTATTACAAAATTCAGCAGCACGTGTTCTGACTAAGACCAGGGGGCGGGACCACATTACACCGGTTAAAATCACTGCATTAGCTCCCCGTGTGTTTCAGGATCGATTTTAAGGTTCTTTTACTGGTTTATAAATGCCATTGATGCAAATGATCTTGGGCCTTCTTATCTTTCAGAACTGCTTTTACCATATGATCCCTTGCGGCCCCTGCGCTCCTCCTCGGGCCCCTGCGCTCCTCCGGCAGCCGGCTCCTAGTCATTCCCAAAGTCAGGACACACACTCACGGCGAGGCGTCCTTCCAGCACTATGGCCCTCGTCTGTGGAACGGCCTGCCGGAGAACCTCAGGGCTGCAGAGAACGTTCAGGTTTTTAAGAGCAGGCTCAAGACCCACCTTTTTAGTTTAGCTTTTGATTAATATTTATTATTTAATTTGTTTAATCTTACTTACTCCATTTATTCACTCTATTTATCTATTTATTTATTTATTGTGTTTCCCTATGTTAGGTTAACTATTGGGTGCATGGTAGCAGAGCGGCTAGAGCTTCTGCCTCTCAATAAGGAGATTGGTTCGAATCCCGGACCACCCCAACATCACACGATCTCTCTGGGTGGAGTCTGCATGTCCTCCCCGTGTTACCGTGGGTTCTCTCCGGGTTCTCCGGCTTCCTCCCACCGTCCAAAGACATGACTGTGTAGGTTAATTGAGAACTCTAAATTGTCCCTAGTGAATGAATGTGAGAGTGAATGGTTGTCTGTCCTTGTCTCTGTCTCTCTGTGTCAGCCCTGCAACGAGTTGGCCACTGTCCAGGGTGTACCCCGCCTAAGGCCCAAAGTCACTGGGATAGGCTCCAGTCACCCGCGACCCCTAAGCGGTAGAAAATGAATGAATGAATGAATGAATGAATGAATGAATGAATGAAAGGTTAACTATTGTCTTTGTGTGTGTGACTGTCTAGATGGGTTGTTTGGTCATGTGGGTTGGTGTGTGGGTGTGTGTGTGTGTGTGTGTGGGGGGGGGGGGGGGGGGTGGAATATGGGCATGTGGCAGTTTTTAATGCACTGTAAAGCACTTTGTGTTACGTTTTTATGTATGAAAAGATTTTAGAAATAAAAATTGATTGATTGATTGAACACCATTCTGCAGGTTTTAAAAGTTTCCTAACTGTAATTTCGATTCCATTGGCCCAGAATATAAACTGTAGAAAAGTTAAAGGCTTGGTTCGCAGATGTCAATTGCAAGGTACAAGGTACAATTAACACCAGATGACAGTGCGACTTCACTTATTCTTAACAGATCCAATTTATTATCAGAACATGCTGTAAATGAGTCCACCCAGAAGCAAACTAAAATATTGATTGCCAGCTAAACCCATAGTTAAGTCAAAGTCTGTCCCATACAGGTCCACAATTCTGGGCCCAAAATATTGCTCAGAAAACCAATTCGCCTATAGTTGTGGTTCTCAAAAATAAAGTATAAGATACTCGATGGATTGAGGGGGATTGAAAAGGTCCGCTTAAAAAATATATAAACAAAGAAAATATTTGCTGGCAATAAATATTGAGATGACCTGTCTTTCATCTGCTCATCTGCATTAAACTTGTTATAACTAACATTCTGTATATGTAAGTCTGAGGGTCAAACATCGCAGAGAATCTTGATTTTGCAAATTGCAAAGTAAGTCCTACAATGATTCACTTTGTAGAAATAAAAACCTGGGAAGGAGCCTCTGTCCTATTTATTCACTCTCAATTGCATATTGGATGTTTCAGTATCTTGATTTTAGTGGGTCACTGCCACATGACAATTAACAATTGGTGTTCAGTTCAACCCTCCCTCTGTCTTTGGGTCCATTTGACCCTCTAGGTTTTGTTGTTTTATTTCTTTTCCTGCAGCTATGAAACTTTCACGGGTGGTCCAAAACATCACCTAACACCAAATTTAGCAAAAGTATGTTTGTCTAATATGAAATGGATATTGCTCATTAACCAAATATGTAATGGTCAAAAGAAGAGAGCACAAGGTTTGATTTCTATTACACCATAATATGATATTAGCCCTAATATAATTATATCCCTAATGGAAGTTTGTTGACCATACATAGAGATGAAGTTTGTCGCCTTACAGTATCCAATTGTTTTTGTGGATCATGATTAATCAATCAGAGATTCTTTGGAAAACCAACTTAACTTTGTGCTTATTGCATAATGATTGACAGCGTCTAATGTAGATGTATCATTCATTTGGACTCAAAAGGCATGCAGCTGTTACATCGGGGTCAACATTGTACTGGTCATCTTCTTGCAAATACTGTGTATGTATTTTCAAAGCCAATCGAGATCCTCACAGATAAGTGCATGGCCATTACCGAATGTAAATAAGGAGGGAAAGGTTGTCATTGTGCATTTTTTTATATGACACTGCATTCATCTCCCATCACTCACAGCCGCGAGACAGCATGAGCAACCGCTTTAGTCTTTGCCCCGTGTAGAAAAAGTTCAACTTTAGTGTCCCAGAGCAGAGCAGCAGTGGTGGAGGCATGTTTAATCCAACAGTTCATGGTTAAGTCTTTGACTGAAGAGAGGAGGAGGAGCTTGTCTGGTCGCCTGGCAGCCACAGGATTGTTGAACTCAAAAAACATATCAGTCTTTGTGAGGTTTAATTATATCCACTTCAGAGTGCATATCAGCGGAACAGGGTCATTGTTTCGTGGACTGGTTGTCACATACTGTACAGGCAGCGAGCAGTGAAGTTCACCAAGATTCATGTCATTTAATAATTCCAGAAGTCTAAGAAACCATAATCCAAGATTTTGTTCATGTAATGGCAATGTTGTTATCTAAATCTAAAGGAAACCAGATTGACCCCTTTCTTGTCTGAACACTACATTATGTGATGAAACTTTATTTTGATTGCGTACCATTCTAAACTGTAAATTATTACGGTTTGAAAATCAAAGGATCTGAGGGATTTAATTTTTCATTCCAAGCAAGATCTGGTCGACATTTATTTTGAAGTATTTTAGTTGTAGTTTAACCACAATGTTACTGATTTAGTTTATACCACCACAACTACTTGCTCAGATCTAGTCTGTTGGACTGAGGTTCACAATTCAGCTCATTTCAGATTTTCCTCCGTTGGCCCTCAGTTTGTCTATAAATTAACTGTACCCTTAAACTTCACCTTACGGACTTGTAGAAGTCTCCCCACTGCTTAGTGCCCCAAAAGCACAAAAGGTTGAAGTAACTTGCACCGACAAATGATAATCTTGCTCGTAATTAAGGAGGTTTGACTATAAACATTGTTAGTTTTGGAAACAAAAATAACAAATTTCTTTAGGACCATCTTTATAGTCCTGGGCCTCTGCCCCTCCTTCCTTCGCCAAGTTAACAACACAGCAGCTTTGTGTTTAGAAAAGAAAATGTGGAGAGTACGACAGACAAGAGTCTAACCGTGTGCAGTATTAAGGATAAGTGGACCATTGACCTTATAATGCAAAATTCCTACATGGCAAGGCAAGGCAAGTTTATTTGTAGAGCACAATTCGTACACAGGGCAATTCAAAGTGCTTTACATAAACAGGAAAAGTTGCATTAAAATCACAAAACACAAAAAGACACACAGAATCATTTTAAAATCATTTTAAAATAAAGTACTTTAAAAGAGAAGAGTGCAGATAGATCTTTCAGTCGTATGCACATCTAAAGAGAACTGTTTTTAGCCTGGATTTAAACATTGTCAGAGTGGAGGCCTGTCTCACATCTTCGCGGAGACTGTTCCAGATTTTAGCTGCAAAAAACTGAAATGCTGATTCCCCATGTTTAGTCCTGACTCTAGGCACCTGCAGGAGGCCGGTCCCTGAGGTCCTCAGAGTGCGAGATGGTTCATATGGCACTAACATGTCAGAGATGTACTTTGGTGCTTGGCCGTGGAGAGACTTGAACACAAGCAGAGCTGCTTTAAAGTCAATTCTCTGAGCCACAGGAAGCCAGTGCAGAGACCTGAGCACAGGACTAATGTGATCGTACTTCCTGGTTCTTGTCAGGACCCGAGCAGCAGCATTCTGGATGTACTGCAGCTGTTTTACAGCTCGTTTGGAGAGGCCAGTGAACAGGCCGTTGCAGTAGTCTAACCTACTGGAGACAAATGCATGGATAAGTCTCTCCAAGTCTGGTTTAGACACTATACCTTTAATTTTGGCAATGTTTTTTAGGTGGTAAAAGACTGTTGATGTTATTGATTTGATGTGGCTGTTTAAGTTCAGGTCTGAGTCCATTATTACCCCCAGATTTCTAACTTGATTTGTCGGTTTTAGAGCGAGAGACTGGAGGTGACTGCTGACACTTTCTCTCTGTTTCTGCGGCCCAAAGACGATGATTTCAGTCTTGTCTGAGTTTAGCTGAAGAAAATTGTTTTGCATCCACAAGCTGATCTGTTGGATGCAATGACAGAGTGAATCCACTGGTCCATATTCACCTGCCATCAGTGAGACATAGATCTGAGTGTCATCTGCGTAGTTGTGATAAGACACATTTGTGCTGAGTATTAACTGACCTAAGGGCAGCATATAGAGGTTGAACAGAAGGGGTCCCAGGATTGACCCTTGGGGCACCCCACAGGTCAAGCTCACGTGGTCTGAGACACAGTTACCAATCTCAACAAAGTACTCTCTGTCCTCAAGGTAGGACTTCAACCAATTTAGGGCGGTGCCAGTGATGCCCACCCAGTCCTCTAGTCTCTGTAGGAGGATCCTATGATCGACAGTGTCAAAAGCAGCGCTCAGATCTAACAGAATTAAGACTGAGGCTTTGCCCGCGTCAGTGTTCAGGCGGATGTCATTTGTCACCTTGATAAGAGCAGTCTCAGTGCTGTGATGAGGTCTAAAACCTGACTGGAAAACATCAAATGAGTTGTTTATTAAGAGGAAGTCAGTGAGCTGTTGGTAAACAACCTTTTCGAGGACTTTGCCTAAAAATGGCAGATTTGAGATGGGCCGATAATTTTTCAGTTCTGAGGCATCAAGACTGCTCTTCTTTAGGAGAGGCTTAATGACCGCAGTTTTCAAGGCCCTTGGGAATGTTCCAGATTGAAGCGACATGTTAACTATGTGAGTGAGTGGTGTTAACAAAGTGCTCAGAACAGACTTTAGAAATCTGGTGGGTAACACATCAAGGCAGCATGTAGAAGAACTCAGACTGGTGATGATCTCTTGGACAGTTTTGTCAGTTACAGGTGCAAACTGAGTCAGCTCTAAATGTGTAGGTGGTTTTAAAGTTATTATTTGCACTGTGGAATTTATGGCATTTTTAATGCCCTGAACCTTGTCATTAAAGAATACTGCAAACTCATTGCACTTAGCTGTGGAAATTAGTTCTAATGGCAGCAGAATTTGTTAGTCTGTTTACTGTTGCAAACAGAGCACGCGAGTTATTACTGCAATTTCCAATTATTTCAGAAAAAAATCCTTCCCTTGTTTTACATAAAATGAGGTTGTACATATACAACTTTTCTCTATAAATCTCTTTATGAATCTGGAGCTTTGACTTGCGCCATTTTCGCTCAGCCCTGCGGCACTCCCTTTTCTGTGCCCTGACTGTCTCATTATTCCTCCATGGCGCCTTCTGCTTATTTTTAACCATTTTAACCTTCATAGGAGCAATGGTGTCCAGAACATTCAAGATATTAGATGTAACAGAATTTAAAAAGTTGTCAACATTTGAACATGAAGGATTTTCAAAGTTTATCATTTCCACGAAGAGTGCACTTGTGCTGTCATTTATGTGTCTCCTCCGAACAACTGCAGGACCAGCCGGTGATTTGGGAATAACAGACAGGTCAAAGAAAACACAGAAATGATCAGACAGTGCCACATCGACCACACTGACGTTTGAAATATTAACCCCTTTAGTAATTAGCAGGTCCAGAGTGTGTCCTCTGCTGTGGGTGGGGCCACTCACATGCTGAGTAAGACCAAAGGTTTCAAGGACAGCATCAAGCTCTTTAGCGTTTCTGTCGCAAACATTATCCACGTGAACATTGAAATCACCTGTAATGACCAAACCGTCAAAGTCTGTGCATACAACTGAAAGCATCTCAGTAAAATCATCAATAAAACCTTGGCAGTGCTGGGGAGGCTTGTACAGGACAATGTTTAGTATGGAGGGAGACTGTTTTAGCTCAATTTTAAAAGACAAATACTCAAATGATGAAAACATCCCAAAAGACAACCTCTGGGTAACTATTTTATCTCTAAAAACTGCACAGACACCTCCACCCTTTTTGTTGTCGCGTGTTTTAGATTCAAACTTGAAGCTCGGTGGAGTCGCTTCTATTAGAACATGCCTCCATCGGGACTCATATGCAGCATTGTTTCCTTGATTTTGGGAATTTGCATTGCATTTTAAAAGCATCTGGGTTTCGTCATTAATATATTTGTTTAATATGCCACATTCTCTAGCGAAATAACAAACTAAAGCACCAGCCACCGCAATACTTTGATCATTATTAATTCAACACGATTAAATAAGTTTTCTACATTCAGTCCACAAACCGTCCCCTACATACATCTGTTTCTTGTCTTTCCTTTCTGCTGTCCCGCCATTTGCCCTCTCTAACACCCATCATGCACTATTCCCCACGGTCACCGTCTTAGAGAGCGTGTCCCATAAATATAACATAGCATAAGGTTAGCAGAGGGAAAAGCTCTGTTAGCATTGATCACCCTTTTAGCTATACTATTCAATAATCAGCAGTCAAAACTCCCTACCTTTATCCCATCTAGGCGTTCTTTATTTGCTCATTCAAAAATGAGAAGCATTATTTGTGAATTTATTATAAAGTTCACGGGTAGTACAGGCATTTACTTAAACAAGCGGAAGTCTGACTGTATTCAACTGTGGTACTTATAGGTGGCAACTGTGCCTTAGATAATTCTTCCTATTGTTAAAACAAGTTGATGATCATATTTCAAACATTTCGTCATGTTTGGGTCCAAAAGAGGCACTCTTCTCGGAGACAGGCTACCCCTCTCCCTCTGCTACACACGACGAGCACCAACATTAGCCACAAATGAACATCCAAAGTATAACCAAAGTGGGAGACTGTCATTCATACGTCCCCTAGACACACAACACCAGTCAACTACGACCTTAAACTTACAACATAAAGGCCAAACCCGGTTTGGCGGCGTGTAGGTCCAACCTACCGCCAACGAACATAAACGAGACAACATAAACACCAGACCCGGTCTGGCAACGCCAAATCCAATTTGGCAGCCAAATCCAATTTGACAGCAGCTAGGTCCAACCTACTGTAAGTTATAAACACAAATGCTCCCTAGACCATCTAGGAGCCGCAAATCAGGTCCAACCTGTTACCAACATATACCCCCCGTCATTCATCGACAGCATTCTCGCTCTCAAAACACATACACGTACATAGGCCTATGTCACCCAATGTTGCTGCCCGGACAGTTAATGCCTCGTGTTAACATACACTAAACCATGATCACTTAAATCCCCAGATTCGGATCCAAGCATATGCTTACAAATAAGCAAATGCTATTGCTTACCTGTTTGATTAATGGATCCTGCCGAAAACGCCATTTGATATTAAGTGATGCAAATCAAAGAAGGCCAGACCAGGTAGATGTGAAAATAGTTTACTGGATCCAGTCGCTTTGTCTGCGGATTTGCAGACACCGCGATGAAGAAGCACAGAAGAGACCACCAGTATATACGTCTATGCAAAACAGAGTAAAAGTGGGCGTACATAATGAGTTCCAAGTACAGAGCTTACGTTTCTACAAACACAAAGAAGTATGAACACATTAATCAAAGAGGCCCTTGCATACCAAGACTGGACGTAAATGGGTGTAGAGGAATCTTATAGTAACAAATGGGTTGTCGGGAGACCATATAAGGTCTTACGTGAACTAGATGTTGAATGACCTTTGACCTAGGAGAAGAGTATGTTCACGGAGATGAAAAAAAACACACTTACAATCTGTTTTGAAGCTTTGTGCTGTACATTCATCTTTGCTAAGTTTGAAAAAAAAAAAAAAAGCTAGGTTTCTGTTTACATTTAGAAACTTTTTCTGCACGTCTTTTTTTTTTAAGTACTCCCTTCTTCTAGCCATTACATTCTGTGGCAGAATCACAGCGCCCCACACTGGCCTGGAATATGTATTACAGTAGTTTTGCGGCGTTTTGAGTGCTCCATGAGGATGCACACATTTACTAAACCAGCTTCAACTTTATGCCATTCGTTTTTGGAAACTATAACCTCCGTGTGGGATATAACCTCCTACCATGGTGTTGGACAACATTAAAATAAATTCAAGATACAATATATTATGCTAAAAATATAAATAATAACAAATCATGTAAACTTTTTATCGGGTTATTAACATACGACATTACTGCTATGGCAAAGAGACGGTGGAGTAATGGGAGTCCTCAGTTTGGGCCTGAACAGCAGAGTACAGCACTGTCTCAGTCTGACCCTGGGGGGCGCTGTTTACGGTCAAATCCTTACATTTGTCAAAATACACTTCAGAGTAGTTGTGGTTGTCTAACGGGTCTTCTGCCTGGAACAAAAGAACAGGTAAACATAAGATTATATCTACTTCGACTGGCCCCGACCCCCAGACTGCTTTGCTTTAGAGCACTTTGGAACCGTTCTTTTCATAATGGAGTTCCATCTCACCAAGAGACATTAATGGGTCATAACCGTATTTTTCCTGAAACTAATAAACAGCCTCTACAGCGCCACCTTTTGGGTGAGGCCTATGGAGAGGGAGACACATTTACTTTGGAGGAGGCCCATCAAATTTGGCACAGTGATATTACACATAAAAAGCACCCTAAAACATAATTGATGCTCAGTCATAAGACCAACGAGAAGGCGGCCATATTGATTTTTATTTTAAACGCTACTTTAAGTTTTCGTTTTTCATTGAGAACTTGTCCTAGGGTTTTGGGCCTAGATCAGTCTAACATACACGTTCCTGATCAGGACGTATTGAAATGCAATAAAAAACCAATTTTTGGAGATATCTCTTAGGGTTTGCGCGTGACTTCCTGTCAAATATCGCCATCATTTCCTGTTTTTGTGCTTATCCCTCAGAGGCACTTGGACTGTGCCTACAGAGCCCAAATTGCCACCAATGATGGAACATTGAATTCATTCATTCATTCATTCATTCATTTTCTACCGCTTATTCCCGTTAGGGGTCGCGGGTGACTGGAGCCTATCCCAGTGACTTTGGGCCTTAGGCGGGGTACACCCTGGACAGTGGCCAACTCGTCGCAGGGCTGACACAGAGAGACAGAGACATGGACAGACAACCATTCACTCTCACATTCATTCACATTGAACATTGAATATTGCACAAAATAGACCAGGGAGCACAGGACCACTAACAACTATAGCGCCCCCTACAATTCACTTAAAAGTGTCCAGATTGTACGATTGACACCGAATTTTGGGACATGATTCTTTGCTACATAAGATGCAAAAAAGTCAATAGGACCCATGGCCTATTTTTCACACTTTTGCCTCTAGAGGCCTCCAGAGCTCCCATTCATTGTCTATGGGGGTCTGGCTCTCATCACACAAAGAGGCAGCAAAAACCCACTAAGCAGTGAGTAACAGCCACCAAACTTAATACAATGTCTACATATAAGAGACATTAATGGTTCATAACCATATTTTTCATGCAAGTCAAATACAGCCTCTACAGCGCCACCTGTTGTGTCAGGCCTAAGGAAAGGGAGATGCATTTAGTTTGGAGGAGGCCTATGAAATTTGGCACGGTGATAGTACACATAAAGACGACCCTAAAATATAATTTGTGCGCCGTGATCCGACAAACGGCAAGGAGGCCATATTGATTTTAATTTTAGACGCCACTTTAAGTTTTTTTTTTACATTGCAAAAGGGTCCTAGGTTTTTGGGCTAAGATCAGTCTTACATACACGCTCCTGATCAGGACGTTCTCGTACTGTGCAACCTAGAAATACACAGTGGCGGACTTACCATTAGGCAAGGGGCCGCACATGCCTTGGGCCCCCTACTATTGGGGGCCCCCGACAACCTCCCTCCCCGCAATCATCGTACCCAGTTGTTTTCGCTATGTGTACAATGAGGAAATTAAAACGGCATTCACAAAAGTGTTCTGAAACGCAAAATCGCAACACATGCATAATGTGGACACCCCTCCACTCAACACGATAATGGACTGTTCCTCTTCGTCATCATCGTTACGTCACCAACCCTGGTAGCGCTGTGTTGAATAGAGGCGGTAACCTCAGGTAGCAAAACAAGACAACACAAGACGAGAAATGAAGCGGACTTATCCAAGCGGCGCAGAAAAACGCAAAAAACGCGAGCAAACTAGTAAATATGTAGCCACGCTACCTAAGTTAACAAACTTTTTCACGGTGTCAACAACAGTAGCTGTTAATGAGCCGGTGGCCCCGGACGACAGTAGGGAAGAGGAGGGAGGAGAAGAGCACCAGCCCGCACACTCCGTGTCAACACCCGCTGATGTCGAACTGTTGGGCCGAGTCCCGGATTTATCAGCCTTTAGCCAGCACGTCTAACATAAACAACGTGACACTGACGGATATCGAAGAGGTTGTACATGATATGGTAATAATGGTATAATAGCCACCTTTGAGCCTGATCGGAATAAAAATGATTAATGTAAACACGCCACAGAATCCTCTCTGCGCATGTCTGTTACGTCAGCGACCAGCGCAACCAGCACAGCTGACCTGCTGCTAAAGTTTAGATTCTTGGAAGCGGGCGTTCGGGACCACATTTTCCGCTCTGTGGTCGGGCTGGGCCGCGGGCTCGGTCTCAGGGCAGAGACGAGAACGTGTGGTGTCACGTTTTTAACATGCGCTCCACGGAGCGCGGTGTGCAGCCAGCATTGTGTTGTTTTCCTCGATAAAGTGATCAAAATATGTGACGGCACCATAATAAAAGCGCGCGGCTGCTACACGGAGCAGAGGAGAGAGAGGGAGAGAGAGCCACGGATGCCCTCCCAAAAAGCTGAAGAAAAGAGCGAGGGAGAGGGATCATTGGTCCAGCGTCAGCGGAGGGACAGGCACTTCTGGAACAGGAGGCGTCCCGTTGGTGCAGGTAGAACACTAAACACTTGAAGCCCTGTCAGGCGCTTATTCTGCCTATAAAAGTCTGCACGGGAGTTTCCGGGTTGGTCGGCGTCATGGAGTGACTGTTTTTGCGGAGGCTCCTGCCTTCATCATTCTTACTTTATTATTTACTCACTACCTGTTCGGAAAAGCGACTGTAGCCATCTTATATCGTCGTATGTAAAACCACAGACTAATAAAATGACAACGAGAGCGAAAATGGAGCAACAGAAGAAGGAAGAAGCGGTCAGCGAGCCCATCGTGGCTATGCTAAAAGCTATGCTAGATGATCACCGGGCATCGTTGTCGGCAGACTTTAATGCCTCAATCAGACGACTTGAATCAAAGTTTGACAATGTCCAGTCCTCCATTAACGACCACCAGAAGAGAATTTCTTCATTGGAGGACGAAGCCACCGACACGGTGGGGAAGTTGCACGAAATAGAAGGCAAGTTGGCTGCGGTTATGGAGGACAATGCTAGGCTTAAAGCTAAGCTAGTTGATTTGGAGAGTAGGAGCCGCCGCAATAACATTCGTATAATAGGTGTTCCCGAAGATATCGAGGGGCCTCGGCCTACGGCTTTCTTTTCTGAGTTACTTTTGGATGTGTTTGGGAAAGACGTTTTGAAGGCGGCTCCGGAATTGGACCGAGCCCATCGCGTGCTTGTTCCTAAACCGGGGCCTAATGCTAAACCTCGGGCAGTAGTCGCTTGTTTTCACAGTTTCCAGACCCGTGAGCTTGTCGCGCGCAAGGCACGGGAACTACGGGGGAAACTCCGCTACAAGGAATTCCCTCTTCATATCGTTGAAGACTACTGCCCTGAGGTACTGGAGCAGCGCAATGCCTACCGCGGAGTTATGAAGGAGCTATACGACTTGGGTCTCAAGCCATCGCTTCGTTACCCGGCCAGATTGTTTATCGTCACGCACGAGGGAGGCTGGAAGCGACTCGCTTCACCCGAAGACGCCAGGAATCACATTGCACTACACCGTTCAACTAGCTGAGAAGCTTCTGCGGGTTTTTTCAGGTGCCTGATAAATCTAAGACTGCCAAGGGTATTTCTGCTGCATTTTCGTTGTTCATCTTACAATCAAGATATAAATATTGTTAAACTGCTTTATTTTTCTTTTCTACTGTTGCTGTTACTGTGGGGTACTTGCTACTTCTACCTCATATTTGTTTCCATCCATTTATTTGCTCAATTATTCTTTTTTTTAAGGGGGAATACATGGCTACACTTTCTCTTTCCTTTGTATGACGTTAGTGGGACAATCTGCCATAACCGGAGGCCTATTTTGTTTTGATATGCTTTTTTCTATGCAGGGTAGTGTTGCACCCTGTTGTGCAATGGACACTCAAGCTCTTTTTGTTTCTAATGGGTTCCAGGCTCAGGGGTTGTTAATTGTTGTGTGCTTGTTGTGTGTTTGTTTTTTTTTTCCTTTCCAGCCCTTTATCTCCAGCCTCAGCTCTCTTCATGCAATGTCCGCCTCCTACAGACCTACATATGAACCAGAACATTATGAGGTATGACTAATAACCTCAAGTTTATCTCTTGGAATGTGAGGGGGGTTGGAAATGCCATCAAAGCCAATAAGGTTCTAGCCCACTTGCAACAATTAAAAGGGGACATTGTTTTTCTTCAAGAGACCCACCTGAGAAATAGAGAAACAATGCGATTAAAAAGAAATTGGATTTCCCGTGTTTATCATTCTAAATTTAATGCTAAGGCCAGAGGGGCTGCTATACTTATTCGTAGTACCGTTCTGTTCGAAGAACATAAAGTCATAGCCGACCCAGATGGCCGTTTTGTCCTTGTATCGGGTAACTTACTGGGCTCTTGGTGAGTGCCTATGGTCCAAACTGGGACGATGACTCCTTTGTAGTCAAACTTTTTTCCTTGCTGCCGGGGTTTGAAAATTATCACCTTATCATTGGGGGAGATTTTAACTTAATTCAGGATGTATCACTCGATAGGTCCTCAATTAAAACCCTTCCACTAACTAAATCCTCAAAAACACTTAATGTTTTTAAAAAAGACCTGGGGCTTGTAGATCCATGGAGGTCTAGGAATCCCACGGTGAAAGCATTCTCCTTCTTGTCCCATGCTCACCACACTTATACACGTATTGATTTCTTTCTTGTCGATATCAGGTTACTTTCCAAAATTCAAGCTTGCGACTACCACACCATAGCCATATCTGATCATGCGCCTGTGTCTTTCGAGTTAGCATTGGGAATTCGTTCCCTTCCTCGTAAACGATGGAGGTTCAATTCCAGTTTATTGACAAGGGATGATTACAGGAATTTTCTAAGGACCCATATTACACTCTTTTTGGAGCTGAATGATGCACCGGAGATTTCTAGAGGGATACTTTGGGAGGCATTAAAGGCCTACATGAGAGGTCAGCTTATAAGTTTTATTTCCAAATTAAAACAAGAAGAGTCGGCTCAAGCAACGGATTTGTTGAGCAAAATAAAGGTGATTGACAACAGCTACTCCTCGAACCCAGATCCTAATCTTTACACCGAACGAGTCAAGCTCCAAGCTAATCTTAACCTAACTACTACTACAGCGGCTGTGACTCAGCTAATGAAAGTAAAGCAAAGCTTTTTTGAGTCCGGTGATAAAGCTGGGAAACTCTTAGCCTATCAGTCTCGGGCTGAAGCTACTTCAAAACTGATTTCAAGTGTCTGACACGGATGAGGTCGTGTCTGATCCCAGGAAGATAAATGGAGCATTTGTCAAATTTTATTCTGAGCTGTACACATCTAATTCACCGCCTAGTGCACGGGATGCGCTTCAACATATCGTTTTCCCACAGATAGACGAAGAAGAGTCTAGTGGCCTGGGTGGCCCTATTACTGTGGCTGAGATCCAAATGGCCATTAATTCACTGAATGCTGGTAAATCACCTGGCCCGGACGGCTTCTCGACCGAATTCTACAAAGCCAATCTTGATCTTTTGGCGCCAGTGTTGAAGAATATGTATAATGAAGCCTTTTCGAAATGCAGTCTTCCCAATACTCTGTCTGAGGCCACCATTTCTTTGATTTTAAAAAAAGACAAGGATCCACTTTTATGCAGTAGCTACAGGCCCATCTCACTGCTTAACGTGGATTTTAAAATTCTTTCTAAAGTTTTGGCATCTCGCCTTCAACGTGTGTTACCCAGGATGATTTCCTTGGACCAGACTGGCTTCATGACTGGGCGCCATTCTCATCATAACACCAGGCGTCTTCTAAATATTATCCACACGCCTTGTTGTTCAACACCGGAGATCATAGTGTCCCTCGACGCAGAAAAAGCGTTCGACCGTGTGGAGTGGAGTTTTCTTTACGAAATGATGGAAAGATTCGGGTTGGGTGAGGATTTTATTCTTTGGGTGAAGCTGCTATACTCCTCTCCGATGGCATCGGTTCAAACAAATAACACCCTGTCTTTGCCCTTCTCTCTTGGGAGGGGCACTAGACAGGGCTGCCCCCTCTCACCATTGTTATTCGCCATCGCGATAGAGCCTCTTGCCATTTGGCTGCGCTCAGAGGATAGACTCAAAGGGATTGTTAGATCTGGGGTCACTCATAAAGTATCTCTTTATGCGGATGACCTGCTTCTCTATATTTCTAACCCTTTGTCTTCTTTACCCGTGCTTTTTGAGATTCTGGAGCAGTATGGTTCTCTCTCGGGGTATAAAGTTAATTACCAAAAAAGCGAGCTGTTTCCCCTGAACTCCCTAGCCAAAGAACTACCTAAATCCATGTCGCCCTTCAAATGGTCAGAGTCAGGCTTTAGATACTTAGGTATTTTTATATCCTCTTCCATACCAAATATGGTTAAAAGCAACTTCATGGCTCTTCTTGAAAGTGTCGGGAAGGATTTCGATCGTTGGTCTCTTTTACCCTTGTCATTGGCTGGACGAGTTAATCTGATTAAGATGTCTATCTTACCTAAATTCTTGTATCTTTTTCAACATATTCCTGTACTTCTTACCAAATCTTTTTTTGATAAATTGGACCAAAGTATCCTAAAATTTTTATGGGGCGGAAAACCAGCCAGAATTCGTAAGTCTGTTTTGCAATCATCCAAACGCGAGGGTGGTCTTGCCCTCCCCAACTTTAGACAATATTATTGGGCTGCGAACATTCAGAAGCTTCTATATTGGATGCATGAGGATACAGTTCACCTGCCTGTGTGGGTACAAATGGAGAAAACATCTAGTCGTTATGCATTATCTTCCATTCTATGTTCTCAACTTCCCCTATCCTTGTCTCTTGCTGGAGAAAATTCTGTTGTTAAAGCAACAGTGGCTATTTGGAAGCAATTCAGGAAACAGCTTGGCCTGCAGGGTCCTTCATTATTGTCCCCTTTATGGAAGAATTGCAATTATGCCAGATTTTTCAAAATCTGGCATAATAAAGGACTCAAAAAGGTTAAGGAGCTCTACAGTGATAACACTTTCTCGTCCTTTGTCGACTTAGCGTCCAACTACGACTTGCCTAATTCGCATTTCTTCCGCTTCCTGCAAATAAGAGACTTTGTTAAGAAACAGTTTCCCCACTTCCCTAATCGGCCTCCTGAAACGCTTTTAGACTCCCTCTTGGAAGTTGACCCGCAGCAGAAGCATTGTATCTCAGTCTTGTTTCGTATGATAGACGCAACATTTTCAAGGTCAATCTCCTCTACTAAAAGATGCTGGGAAGAAGAACTACACGTGACCTTGTCTGAACAACAGTGGGACATGGCTGTAAAACTAATACACTCCTCTTCGATATGCGCGCGACATGCTCTGATTCAATGTAAAGTCTTCTATAGGATACATTACACAAATGCAAAATTGTCGAGGATTTACCAATCCGTTTCTGATAAATGTAACAGATGTGGACAATTCCCAGCCAATCACACTCATATGTTCTGGGCCTGTCCCAAGCTGAACAATTTCTGGGTGAATATTTTTGATACACTTAGCCGAGCCTATGGCCTGACTATATCCCCTAACCCGGTATCGGCTATATTTGGTGTCCTGCTGAATACAGACCTATCTGGCCCCTTAAAACAGGCTTTGGCTTTTACTACCTTGTTGGCTCGCAGATTAATTCTACTCAAGTGGAAACTTTCTGACCCCCCATCTCATGACCAATGGGTGAGGGACGTACTTTATAATTTGAAACTGGAAAAACTTCGGTTCTCGCTTAAAGGTTCCCTCAACAAATTCAGGCGGACATGGCATCCCTTTTTGGCACTGGTGGACACGATCATTCTACTTCCTGACACGTAGACTGACTAATATCTGAGGGCATATAATTTTTTTTTTTTTAATTATTATTTTTTTATGATTATTATTATATATATTTTAATAATTTTTATTTAATTATTTATTATTATTTATTTATTTATTTATTTATTTTTATTTAGTTACTCCTTCCTTTTTGTTTTGAGTTTATTTTATTTATGTGCGTGTAACTATATGTTATATGTGTATATGTGTGATGTTTTGTGTTCGGGAGCAGGGACTGGTTCCCTGCCCCATCCGGTGTGCATGCGTGTATGGTAGTCCTGGATAAAAGGGTTATGAGGGTGGGATGTTAAAGGGTAGACATAGAGTACTATTGTTATTGTTTCTACCTTTGTTGTTTTCATAATACCAGCTCTGTATGTCATTCTATGCAAAATGATAATAAAAGAAAGTTGGATAAAAGTCTGCACGGAACTCAGTTTACGGTTCTACACGTGCGCGGGCTCGGGTCTGTTCAGTCAATCATGCGTTTGGTTTGTTTACGTCCTTCTTCGCCCCAGTCACGCGAATGAAACGATTTTGCGGCCGCCGCAATGTCGCTCTTGTCGCGTCGCACGACAGAATCGCAGGATTCGCACCGCCGTCGCTACCGCAAAAATCGCAGGAGGCTTTGTCGCGCGACACCATAGACTTTACATGTAAACTGGTCGCGTTGGTCGCTGCAGTCTGAACTCCCCTTTACAACTGAAGCACACAATACAGCTCCATATCAAAAGTAGTATTAAACAGCACAAACGGGAGGTGAAATCAACGAAGAAAAATGTTACGAGCCAAAACGTACGCAGCCATGTTTGTTTACAATGGAAGTTTGTTCTTCTTCTACTGTTTCCAGTATGTTAGCCAATTCTGCGCATGTAAAAATAATTTATTCCGATCAAATGTATAACAGATGTAAACGCGTTACATTATAATTATAATGAATTATAATTCATAATGAATTATAATTCATAATGAATTATAAATGAATTATATATTATATAATTATAATATATAACATTTTGTAACCATAGAGGAGGGCCCCTTCACAAAAGTTTGCCTTGGGCCCCAAAATAGCTAAGTCCGCCACTGGAAATACATATGAAGTCAAATCAAGCTGTGTTTATAAAGAGCACACACTAAAATAACAAAGTGAGACGGAGTACAGATGCACCAGTTGAGGAAACATCATCAGACAAATAAAATAAAACAATAAATATTAATCAAAACTACGATAAAAAGATGGATAAAATGAACCTCAAACCACTAAGTCACATTAGATCACTTTTCAAAGCTGTCAGTGTCAAGCTGATGTAATTCTACTCAATAATGGCTTTCACGATTGGTGCAAAAGAGGTGCAAATATTATTACTCACAAATTGAAGAGGTTTTAATTGTAATGTACTATTTTAATCTTCAACACTAGACTCATCTGTGTTTCTTCAGTTTCTCTTGTAAGGACTAGGACTGAAAAAACTACGTGTAATGCATACAACCTTTTATAATAATAATTTTAAAACGTCTAAAGATGTTTTTAGGGAGTTCAACAGGGAGTGTTTTTGACGGTTAGAGTGGAGAGGATTTTCTACCAACATTCTTCAAACTGTGAATGCAACTAAATGCAGCTCCAGGTATGTTTTTGATGATGGAACATTATTAGAACAGGATGAAAAGCTCAAAAAGTCACTATAGCACAATTAACAATAATGTATGTGTATTGTGTAAAAGTTACCACAGAATTTCTTGTGGCTTCAGAATCTGCAAAAACAAACATGAACAGAGGAGGAGGATGCAGATCTTAGTTCTGTGTTTGTTCACACCAAATGTGCATGACGCTCACATACATCATAAAACCACTGATCAAACCCTGGTCCGACAGTCAATGCAGTATCTTCCTTCACACTTCAAGACATTTTCTTCAGTCTCAACCAAAATGTCTTCTTCTTTGTCACAGTCATTTCTACAGAAGATTTTTTTGTATCTAGTTGTAAAACTAAAGTAACATGCCACTGTGACGGTTCCTCCTTCAGCGACCTCACGAACTGTCTCTGCTCTGATGAGACCAGGTCGTCCGTACAGCACTGTTCACAAAGTACACTTAGTTAACATGACACTGATGACACAAACACATACAGATATATTGCAAAGTTTACATTGTCTTTAATTATTTGAAGATTGTAAATGCAAAACAATCTGATTTATAAATGCACCTTTTAAGAGATTAGAAAATGTAATGTGATGAGTAGATTAGATTTAGCTCTGAAAATAAAGGTTTATTAATTGATTAAATGTGTCAAATCTGCTCTTTAGGAATTACAATCTAATTGTTGTACAGTTTATTGAGGACAAAAGAACATCTATGTCAGTACAACTCACCGAGAAACAGGAGAGCAGCCACACACAAAAACAAAACAAAAAAGCGAGTGAGGTGTGGCCCAAGGTCTGGAGTGGAGGAGAGAGTGGTCCACGCCGGAAGCTGGCCTTTTACACTCGCCTTCCACCGGGCCCTGGTGGATGGAGCCACACCTCCAAAACAAACACTAATTAATGGTAGCACCCGTACAAGCACTCTGTGTGTTACTCACGTGAGAATGGTGGGTGCTTGGGTTCGGTTTAGTTTCAGGTGGATACCACGAAGGTGCACCTGGTCAGTTTCCAAATAAAAGTAAAACTCTTTCACACAATAATGTTCTGTTTAAGAACAATGAGACCCAGAGAAGTGTCAAGTTTAGGCAAAAATATGGTAAAGGCCTTGTTTAATATTAAGAATGTCAATTTGGCAAATGAAATATAAAAAGTTTCTTAACAAAATAGAAAATATTCAATTAGGGAAAAAATACGCACAAAATAATACAAAAATAAATAACAAAGTAGTCCCAAAAACCTAAATAATAACCCCTTTAAATTTAGTAAGAAACCCCAATAGTTTCTAGGCCGGTCATCGACTAAAGCGACTAAAGACGTGTCCTATCGACCGATTAATTGACTAAAAGGGGTGTGGCCAAACTATGAAGTATCTCTCTGTATCCGACCCAAACTGCACCAAAAAATACAACTGCAGAGGAGATCATGCAAAAAAAACAATTTTTACAGAAAAGTACCAGGAAACAGTGCATTCATATGTTAGATATAATTTAATTAAATCAAACTCATTATTCACTCCAAATTTTTAGCTAACTCCCTCCATATCTTCACTTTTTCACAGTTTTTGTCGTATAAATCCTTTTAATCGAAATAAAATAATTACTCTACTAAAAAAATCTTGGTCGACTAAAGCACTATCGACCGATTAATCGACTAAACAACTAAAGGACTACAGCCCTAATAGTTATATAATCACAAATTTCCCTTCACACAAAAAGTAAAAATATCCAAAATGTCCCCTCCCTTATCTGTTCCCCACAATCACAGACAATAGAACACTCAAAGCGTGAAACGGTCCTTAAACATTTAGCAAAAGATGGGGCCCCCCCACACACACAGTTACTCACGGTGCCGTTTTGGAATGGAAAAGGGGGGAAAAACACAGTGCAGGCCTGATTGTATCTGTCAGAACTTGAGAGTGCAGAAATTCACGGTCTGTAGGGGTTTGAGAGCGCTGGTCCGGATGGTTTAGTGCGACGCGATAACCCGATGGCTCCGCCCCCATTGCTCGCCTTCCCGCTCTGCCACCTCCGGGCCACACCTCCCGCTCCTTGACGACTCTCCGGTCTCGGATCTCCGCTGCATTCTCAGCTCCCGACCAAGACTCCGTGGTCCTCTTTCTCCTGAGCCTCAGTCCAAACAGCTCCGTGTCTCTTTGAAACGCCTCTTTGCTCAGATGAACATGTCAGCCTCCAACGCTCTTTGACGGTCAGGCGAAAAGAAAAAGTCTAATTGAACTTTCCTGTACGTCTCACCATGCAAGGTACCCACCCCTTTTCGTACCAACAGCCAATCACAATCAACTAAGCAGAGTGAGTGCTCCAACGACCAATAAGCAATAATAACACTGAAAAAGTAAGGACAACGTAGTGCAAGGATAACTACCGTAGAATGCGGACTATTGAGCGCCTCCCAAGTATAAGCCGCACCAGCCATATTTTCAAAGAAAACAACTTTGTACATATATAAGCCGCAACTTACTATAAGCCGCGGGTGTCTGCGTTGAGACTTTTACTTTGCCGGGCTGTGCCTGTTCGCGACGAGGTGCACACGTGACCGAGGCGTGCTCGTGACAGAGGCGTGCACGTGACAGAGGCGTGCACGTGACAGAGGCGCACATGTGTTTTGTAACATGCGCTCCACTGCGGAAGTGCTCGGCTGCTACACAGAGCGGAGGAGAGAGAAAAAGAGTGCAACGGAGGAGAAAGAGCAGTGGAGGAGAGAGAGAAGAAAGGAGCGGTGGAGAGATCATGTGGGCCAGCGTCAGCGGAGGAACAGGCCCGTCTGGTACAGGAGACGTCCGGTTGGTGGAGGTACAACACTAAACACGTAGTACTTACTTATTCTGCCAATAAACCTCTGCTCTGAACTTAGTTTACGTAACTCCGGTTCTACACGTGCGTGGGCTCGGTTCCGGTTCGGACACACATGCGCAGCCCGGTCTAATCACGCAGCAAATGACTCCGAGTCGGGTTCGGACAGTACCTGTGCGGGTGCGGGTCGGGTTCGGGTCAAATTGTACCCGGGTCAGTTCGGACAGTACGTGCGCGGGATCGGGCGGGCTGTTCGCGGAAAAATACATAAATTAGCCGCATCGCTGTATAAGCCGCAGGGTTGAAATCATGAGAAAAAAGTAGTGGCTTATAACCCGCATTTTACGGTACATAAACCTCCAATTATTTATTATTTTAACAAAATAATGTAAGCAGTAAATCTTTGTTTTAATATCTGTAATGAAATGAAATCACTGAATGTTTATCTAATTTTAATCATGTAAAAATAATCTATTTATTTATTTAGAAATGTATTTATGTAGAAAAATATCACTATTTATTTATATAACATAAATAAACGTTTACTTTTATTAATCATGTGACTTGTTTTTAAGTGAAATGTGGATTAGCACTAACCCATCAAGCTTTCATTACACTGTAATACCCAAGTTTACCACTGGGCTACATAATATAGGCCTACAGCAATGTTTTATTTGTTTTATTTTATTAACTTTTATTTCACCAGGTAAGAACCCACTGAGATTGAAACCCCTTTTTCAAGGGTGACCTGGCCCCAGAGGGGAGGGGCCTGTTGTACATTTTTTTTTGTTTATAAATCCATAATGCCACAAGGGGGAAGACCGCTTTTATTCAATAGTTTCAATAATCTTTAACAAGTTCAGCTTCTCTGCACCTTCTCTGAGCCTCACTAAAACACTTAAATTAAAAATGTAAAACATCTACATTTCAATCCAATTAAAATGTTCCTACGTACAACAATGCAGCTGTGCTGTGCTGTTTAAAGTCCATGAATTATCTCCAAACTCATTCTGAGCATTTCAGCCTCAAATCATCTTCATTTCAACTGTGTGCTTACATCACTGTGTTGGGACAGGCTAGCTTTTGTTTGTTTCCCTGTGGTATTTCCCTACACTGCCAGTAGATGGAGTGCTAACACAAATCCTGATAAGGGAATGCCTGACTTATACAAAGTCAAGTTTTGGGCTGTTTTGTACAATGTTAAAGTACATATGACTTGTTTTTATGTTTTTTCTAATTATCATATTGTTTGTCAAAATAAAGTGGCTGCCTGGATTCATCAAAGCAAAGCCTGCTGGGTAATTACTGCAGGTGACTGTCTTTCAGCTGCAGCACAGAGTTAGGACCAGCTCACCTGGGGAGTAACAGAAGGAACAAAAGACAAGATTTTAAAATGATGACTAAAATTCTAATTTATTAAATGACAAATTAAGGGATATATGCGACAAACGGTGTCCAAAATGTGGTTACTAATTTACATAAAATAAAAGTAACAATTGGTCAATAAAAACACACACACTATACACTTTAACCTAATCCCAGGGGCCAGGGCCCCTAACACAAAGTGCTGGTAAAGCCGTGACTGATGCAGTGCAGGGGCTTCACATTTGCTCGTCACAAACTCATGACAGGGAGAGACAAATCCTGTGGCTTCGTGAAAGACTGGATTAAACTATTAAACTGGAATTAAAAATGAATCTTTTTCACATTGCAGAAGCTTTCTGAAACAAATGGCACTGTGAGTGTGGTGCTGACTTGAAACAATTGAAAAACTGAAATCATTATTTATGGCAATGGACACAATAGAACTTATTCTGAATCCAACTTGCCTCTAAGCAAAAGTATAAAGTACACGTGAGATTAGACTCAGTCTCTTCATTCAAACCATGACAATGAAACCGCTTTAGAAAAGCTGAATGGAGCTGTTTTGTGATGGTAAAATATTGGTCTTGTTGTGGTGTAGACAGAGACCTTGACCACCAGGGGTGCTGTTATGCTGGGGGCCCTCAGTGAGTATGGGAGGCTGTGTGTTGAGGGAGCTGTAGATGATGGTTGTACTCTTGTAAGTCTGCAGCAAGAGAGAGAGTCTGGGTAAGTGGAGTCTGCAGGCTCTGAAGCCCCAGCAGGAACATTCTCGTACTGTGCAACCTAGAAATACATATAAAGAAAGAAAGAAATATTAATCAAAAAGCTCAGATTAAAAGATTTATAAAAATGAACCCCAAACCTCTGAGTCACTGTAGATCACTTTTCATTGCTGTCAGTGTCAAGCTTGATGCCAATTCTGTACTCAATAATGGCTTTCACAGATTGGTGCAAAAAGAGGTGCAAATATTATTCATTCACAAATTGAAGAGGTTTCTAATTGTAATGTTGTACTATTTTAATCTTCAACACTAGACTCATCTTTGTTTCTTCAGGTTTCTCTTGTAAGAACCAGGACTAAACAATCTACGATGGCAATTTGAACATAGGGCAACCTCTTATAATAATAATTTTAAACATGTTCTAAAGATGTTTTTAGGGAGTTCAGCAGGGAGTGTTTTTGACGGTCGGAGTGGAGAGGATTTTTCTAACCAACATTCATCAGCAAACTACTGTGAATGCAGCTAAATATGAAGCTGGTATGTTTT
>CM033624.1:7929516-8023067 GCA_019453435.1 Rhinogobius similis | reverse complement strand
TCAACAAATTCAGGCGGACATGGCATCCCTTTTTGGCACTGGTGGACACGATCATTCTACTTCCTGACACGTAGACTGACTAATATCTGAGGGCATATAATTTTTTTTTTTTAATTATTTTTTTTTTTTTATTATTATATATTTTAATAATTTTTATTTCATTGTTTATTATTATTTATTTATTTATTTTTTATTTAAATAATCCTTCCTTTTTGTTTTGAGTTTATTTTATTTATGTGCGTGTAACTATATGTTATATGTGTATATGTGTGATGTTTTGTGTTCGGGAGCAGGGACTGGTTCCCTGCCCCATCCGGTGTGCATGCGTGTATGGTAGTCCTGGATAAAAGGGTTATGAGGGTGGGATGTTAAAGGGTAGACATAGAGTACTATTGTTATTGTTTCTACCTTTGTTGTTTTCATAATACCAGCTCTGTATGTCATTCTATGCAAAATGATAATAAAAGAAAGTTGGATAAAAGTCTGCACGGAACTCAGTTTACGGTTCTACGCGTGCGCGGGCTCGGGTCTGTTCAGTCAATCATGCGTTTGGTTTGTTTACGTCCTTCTTCGCTGAGTCACGCGAATGAAACGATTTTGCGGCCGCCGCAATGTCGCTCTTGTCGCGTCGCACGACAGAATCGCAGGATTCGCACCGCGGTCGCGCCGCAAAATCGCAGGAGGCTTTTGTCGCGCGACACCATAGACTTTACATGTAAACTGGTCGCGTTGGTCGCTGCAGTCTGAACTCCCCTTTACAACTGAAGCACACAATACAGCTCCATATCAAAAGTAGTATTAAACAGCACAAACGGGAGGTGAAATCAACGAAGAAAAATGTTACGAGCCAAAACGTACGCAGCCATGTTTGTTTACAATGGAAGTTTGTTCTTCTTCTACTGTTTCCAGTATGTTAGCCAATTCTGCGCATGTAAAAATAATTTATTCCGATCAAATGTATAACAGATGTAAACGCGTTACATTATAATTATAATGAATTATAATTCATAATGAATTATAATTCATAATGAATTATAAATGAATTATATATTATATAATTATAATATATAACATTTTGTAACCATAGAGGAGGGCCCCTTCACAAAAGTTTGCCTTGGGCCCCAAAATAGCTAAGTCCGCCACTGGAAATACATATGAAGTCAAATCAAGCTGTGTTTATAAAGAGCACACACTAAAATAACAAAGTGAGACGGAGTACAGATGCACCAGTTGAGGAAACATCATCAGACAAATAAAATAAAACAATAAATATTAATCAAAAACTACGATAAAAAGATGGATAAAATGAACCTCAAACCACTAAGTCACATTAGATTACTTTTCAAAGCTGTCAGTGTCAAGCTGATGTAATTCTACTCAATAATGGCTTTCACGATTGGTGCAAAAGAGGTGCAAATATTATTACTCACAAATTGAAGAGGTTTTAATTGTAATGTACTATTTTAATCTTCAACACTAGACTCATCTTTGTTTCTTCAGTTTCTCTTGTAAGGACCAGGACTAAACAACTACGTGTAATGCATACAACCTCTTATAATAATAATTTTAAAACGTCTAAAGATGTTTTTAGGGAGTTCAACAGGGAGTGTTTTTGACGGTTAGAGTGGAGAGGATTTTCTACCAACATTCTTCAAACTGTGAATGCAACTAAATGCAGCTCCAGGTATGTTTTTGATGATGGAACATTATTAGAACAGGATGAAAAGCTCAAAAAGTCACTATAGCACAATTAACAATAATGTATGTGTATTGTGTAAAAGTTACCACAGAATTTCTTCTGGCTTCAGAATCTGCAAAAACAAACATGAACAGAGGAGGAGGATGCAGATCTTAGTTCTGTGTTTGTTCACACCAAATGTGCATGACGCTCACATACATCATAAAACCACTGATCAAACCCTGGTCCTTACAGTCAATGCAGTATCTTCCTTCACACTTCAAGACATTTTCTTCAGTCTCAACCAAAATGTCTTCTTCTTTGTCACAGTCATTTCTACAGAAGATTTTTTTGTATCTAGTTGTAAAACTAAAGTAACATGCCACTGTGACGGTTCCTCCTTCAGCGACCTCACGAACTGTCTCTGCTCTGATGAGACCAGGTCGTCTGTACAGCACTGTTCACAAAGTACACTTAGTTAACATGACACTGATGACACAAACACATACAGATATATTGCAAAGTTTACATTGTCTTTAATTATTTGAAGATTGTAAATGCAAAACAATCTGATTTATAAATGCACCTTTTAAGAGATTAGAAAATGTAATGTGATGAGTAGATTAGATTTAGCTCTGAAAATAAAGGTTTATTAATTGATTAAATGTGTCAAATCTGCTCTTTAGGAATTACAATCTAATTGTTGTACAGTTTATTGAGGACAAAAGAACATCTATGTCAGTACAACTCACCGAGAGGTGAGAGCAGCCACACACAAAAACAAAACAAAAAAGCGAGTGAGGTGTGGCCCAAGGTCTGGAGTGGAGGAGAGAGTGGTCCACGCCGGAAGCTGGCCTTTTACACTCGCCTTCCACCGGGCCCTGGTGGACGGAGCCACGCCTCCAAAACAAACACTAATTAATGGTAGCACCCGTACAAGCACTCTGTGTGTTACTCACGTGAGAATGGTGGGTGCTTGGGTTCGGTTTAGTTTCAGGTGGATACCACGAAGGTGCACCTGGTCAGTTTCCAAATAAAAGTAAAACTCTTTCACACAATAATGTTCTGTTTAAGAACAATGAGACCCAGAGAAGTGTCAAGTTTAGGCAAAAATATGGTAAAGGCCTTGTTTAATATTAAGAATGTCAATTTGGCAAATGAAATATAAAAGTTTCCCCTTAACAAAATAGAAAATATTCAATTAGGGAAAAAATACGCACAAAATAATACAAAAATAAATAACAAAGTAGTCCCAAAAACCTAAATAATAACCCCTTTAAATTTAGTAAGAAACCCCAATAGTTTCTAGGCCGGTCATCGACTAAAGCGACTAAAGACGTGTCCTATCGACCGATTAATTGACTAAAAGGGGTGTGGCCAAACTATGAAGTATCTCTCTGTATCCGACCCAAACTGCACCAAAAAATACAACTGCAGAGGAGATCATGCAAAAAAAACAATTTTTACAGAAAAGTACCAGGAAACAGTGCATTCATATGTTAGATATAATTTAATTAAATCAAACTCATTATTCACTCCAAATTTTTAGCTAACTCCCTCCATATCTTCACTTTTTCACAGTTTTTGTCGTATAAATCCTTTTAATCGAAATAAAATAATTACTCTACTAAAAAAATCTTGGTCGACTAAAGCACTATCGACCGATTAATCGACTAAACAACTAAAGGACTACAGCCCTAATAGTTATATAATCACAAATTTCCCTTCACACAAAAAGTAAAAATATCCAAAATGTCCCCTCCCTTATCTGTTCCCCACAATCACAGACAATAGAACACTCAAAGCGTGAAACGGTCCTTAAACATTTAGCAAAAGATGGGGCCCCCCCACACACACAGTTACTCACGGTGCCGTTTTGGAATGGAAAAGGGGGGAAAAACACAGTGCAGGCCTGATTGTATCTGTCAGAACTTGAGAGTGCAGAAATTCACGGTCTGTAGGGGTTTGAGAGCGCTGGTCCGGATGGTTTAGTGCGACGCGATAACCCGATGGCTCCGCCCCCATTGCTCGCTCCCGCTCGGCCACCTCCGCTCACACCTCCCGCTCCTTGGACGACTCTCCGGTCTCGGATCTCCGCTGCATTCTCAGCTCCCGACCAAGACTCCGTGGTCCTCTTCTCCGAGCCTCAGTCCAAACAGCTCCGTGTCTCTTTGAAACGTCTTTTGCTCAGATGAACATGTCAGCCTCCAACGTTCTTGACGGTCAGGCGAAAAGAAAAAGTCTAATTGAACTTTCCTGTACGTCTCACCATGCAAGGTACCCACCCCTTTTCGTACCAACAGCCAATCACAATCAACTAAGCAGAGTGAGTGCTCCAACGACCAATAAGCAATAATAACACTGAAAAAGTAAGGACAACGTAGTGCAAGGATAACTACCGTAGAATGCGGACTATTGAGCGCTCCCAAGTATAAGCCGCACCAGCCATATTTTCAAAGAAAACAACTTTGTACATATATAAGCCGCAACTTACTATAAGCCGCGGGTGTCTGCGTTGAGACATTTACTTTGCCGGGCTGTGCCTGTTCGCGAAGAGGTGCACACGTGACAGAGGCGTGCACGTGACAGAGGCGTGCACGTGACAGAGGCGTGCACGTGACAGAGGCGCACATGTGTTTTGTAACATGCGCTCCACTGCGGAAGTGCGCGGCTGCTACACAGAGCGGAGGAGAGAGAAAAAGAGTGCAACAGATGAGAAAGAGCAGTGGAGGAGAGAGAGAAGAAAGGAGCGGTGGAGAGATCATGTGGGCCAGCGTCAGCGGAGGAACAGGCCCGTCTGGTACAGGAGACGTCCGGTTGGTGGAGGTACAACACTAAACACGTAGTACTTACTTATTCTGCCAATAAACCTCTGCTCTGAACTTAGTTTACGTAACTCCGGTTCTACACGTGCGTGGGCTCGGTTCCGGTTCGGACACACATGCGCAGCCCGGTCTAATCACGCAGCAAATGACTCCGAGTCGGGTTCGGACAGTACCCGTGCGGGTGCGGGTCGGGTTCGGGTCAAATTGTACCCGGGTCAGTTCGGACAGTACGTCGTCGCTGAGATCGGGCGGGCTGTTCGCGGAAAAATACATAAATTAGCCGCATCGCTGTATAAGCCGCAGGGTTGAAATCATGAGAAAAAAGTAGTGGCTTATAACCCGCATTTTACGGTACATAAACCTCCAATTATTTATTATTTTAACAAAATAATGTAAGCAGTAAATCTTTGTTTTAATATCTGTAATGAAATGAAATCACTGAATGTTTATCTAATTTTAATCATGTAAAAATAATCTATTTATTTATTTAGAAATGTATTTATGTAGAAAAATATCACTATTTATTTATATAACATAAATAAACGTTTACTTTTATTAATCATGTGACTTGTTTTTAAGTGAAATGTGGATTAGCACTAACCCATCAAGCTTTCATTACACTGTAATACCCAAGTTTACCACTGGGCTACATAATATAGGTCTACAGCAATGTTTTATTTGTTTTATTTTATTAACTTTTATTTCACCAGGTAAGAACCCACTGAGATTGAAACCCCTTTTTCAAGGGTGACCTGGCCCCAGAGGGGAGGGGCCTGTTGTACATTTTTTTTTGTTTATAAATCCATAATGCCACAAGGGGGAAGACCGCTTTATTCAATAGTTTCAATAATCTTTTTAACAAGTTCAGCTTCTCTGCACCTTCTCTGAGCCTCACTAAAACACTTAAATTAAAAATGTAAAACATCTACATTTCAATCCAATTGAAATGTTCCTACGTACAACAATGCAGCTGTGCTGTGCTGTTTAAAGTCCATGAATTATCTCCAAACTCATTCTGAGCATTTCAGCCTCAAATCATCTTCATTTCAACTGTGTGCTTATATCAGTGTGTTGGGACAGAATAGCTTTTGTTTGTTTCCCTGTGGTATTTCCCTACACTGCCAGTAGATGGAGTGCTAACACAAATCCTGATGAGGGAATGCCTGACTTATACAAAGTCAAGTTTTGGGCTGTTTTGTACAATGTTAAAGTGCATATGACATGTGTTTAAGTATTTTCTAATTATCATATTGTTTGTCAAAATAAAGTGGCTGCCTGGATTCATCAAAGCAAAGCCTGCTGGGTAATTACTGCAGGTGACTGTCTTTCAGCTGCAGCACAGAGTTAGGACCAGCTCACCTGGGGAGTAACAGAAGGAACAAAAGACAAGATTTTAAAATGATGACTAAAATTCTAATTTATTAAATGATAAATTAAGGGATATATGCGACAAACGGTGTCCAAAATGTGGTTACTAATTTACATAAAATAAAAAGTAACAATTGTCAATAAAAACACACACACTATACATTTAACCTAACTCCAGGGCCAGGGGCCCCTAACACATAGTGCTTAAAGCCGACTGATGCAGTGAGGGGCTTCACATTTCTGTCACAACCATGAGGAGAGACAAATCCTGTGGTCGTGGAAAAGACTGGATTAAACTATTAAACTGGAATTAAATGAATCTTTTCACATTGCAGAAGCTTTCTGAAACAATGGCACTGTGAGTGTGTGCTGATTGAAACAATTGAAAAACTGAAATCATTATTTATGGCAATGACAATAGAACTTATTCTGAATCCAACTTGCCCTTAAGCAAAAGTATAAAGTACACGTAGATTAGATCAGTCTTTCATTCAAACCATGACAAATGAAACCGTTTAAAGCTGAATGGAGCTGTTTTGATGGTAAAATATTGGTCTTGTTGGGTGTAGACAGAGACCTTGACCACCAGGGGGTGCTGTTGCTGCTGGGGGCCCTCAGTGAGATGGAGGCTGTGTGTTGAGGGAGCTGTAGATGTGGTTGTCTCTTGTGTTTGCAGAGAGAGTCTGGTAAGTGGAGTCTGCAGGCTCTGAAGCCCCAGCAGGAACATTCTCGTACTGTGCAACCTAGAAATACATATAAAGAAAGAAAGAAATATTAATCAAAAGCTCAGATTAAAAGATTTATAAAATGAACCTCAAACCTCTGAGTCACTGTAGATCACTTTTCATTGCTGTCAGTGTCAAGCTGATGCAATTCTACTCAATAATGGCTTTCACGATTGGTGCAAAAGAGGTGCAAATATTATTATTCACAAATTGAAGAGGTTTTAATTGTAATGTTGGACTATTTTAATCTTCAACACTAGACTCATCTTTGTTTCTTCAGTTTCTCTTGTAAGAACCAGGACTAAACAACTACGTGCAATGCATACAACCTCTTATAATAATAATTTTAAAATGTCTAAAGATGTTTTTAGGGAGTTCAGCAGGGAGTGTTTTTGACGGTCGGAGTGGAGAGGATTTTCTAACCAACATTCATCAAACTACTGTGAATGCAGCTAAATATGTAGCTGGTATGTTTTTGATGATGGAACATTGTTAGAACAGGATTAAAAGCTCAAAAAGTCACTATGGCACAATTAACAATAATGTATGTGTATTGTGTAAAAGTTACCACAGAATTTCTTGTGGCTTCAGAATCTGCAAAAACAAACATGAACAGAGGAGGGTGATACAGATCTTAGTTCCGTGTTTGTTCAAATGTGCATCATCATTTCCTGGAAAGCCAAAATTTATATATATATCTTTACCATTTTGTGATTTCCTTTTTTTATAGAAGACCAGCCCACATAATATTATTATGACCACAGGGACCAGAGTTAGCAACAGAAGAAACATGGAACCTGCTCAAAAAAGACCAAAGTTTACAACAGAACACACACGGTACACACAACTGCACCAGTGCCTTCAGTACCTGATGCACTTGTGTGATGCTCAGTAGAATTGTGATTGGACACTGGTTCTTGGGTTAAACTGTGTTGTGTTGGAGCCACAGAAATGAGTGATGAGACGTCACCTGTTTGTACAGTCTGCTCGATGTCAGCGCTGGGTTTCAGAGTGACATACGGTTCTGGTTTGAGGGTAAAAGTTTGATTTAACTGTGCATCTGAAAAATATAAAATGGCCATGGCTGAGTTTACTGATGGAACATTAAAAGGTTATTATGAAAATGTATTGATGTATTATTAACCGTACTCTTTGTTACTTCAATCCTAAACTGATGGATTCCCTGAATTAAAGAAAAGTATCTTTCCACAACACACTGGTATCGTCCAGAGTCAGCGCGGGTCAGATTGATGATGCTCATAAACATTATAAATCCACTGATCAAACCCTTGTCCTTACAGTTAATGCAGTATCTTCCTTCACACTTCAAGACATTTCCTGCAGTCTCAACCAAAATGTCTTCTTTTTTGTCACAGTCATTTCTACAGAAGATCTTTTTGTTTCCAGTTGTAAGACTAAACTGACATGTCACTGTGATGGTTCCTCCTTCAGCGACCTCATGAACTGTCTCTGCTCTGATGAGACCAGGTCGTCCGTACAGCACTGTTCACAAAGTACACTTAGTTAACATGACACTGATGACACAAACACATACAGATATATTGCAAAGTTTACATTGTCTTTAATTATTTGAAGATTTGTAAATGCTAAACAATCTGACTTGTAAATGCACCTTTTAAGAGATTAGAAAATGTAATGTGATGAGTAGATTAGATTTAGCTCTGAAAATAAAGGTTGATTATCTATTTTAATGTGTCAAAGCTGCTCTTTAGGAATTAAAATCTAATTGTTGTACAGTTTTGTGAGGACAAAAGAACATATATGTCAGTACAACTCACCGAGAAACAGGAGAGCAGCCACACACAGCCTCATGTTGTTCTCTTCTGCTGATCTTTTCTTTCTGTCTGGTTTGATAAAGTTTCTAAAGAGGAACTTAATGCACATTGGCAACTTTTTGTGTCAGAGCCCAATGACAGTGTTTACTCTGTTATCTTGCACCATCATGATCTTTTACAAACAACTGCAGAAACTGAGATGAAGATTATTATTTTGAATATTTTGAATGAATCATATTCTGGTGGATTTACGATGTACCATTTTAGCAGCTCATTATTGTAGACTTCATTGACAGTGGATTGCTCCGCCTTCACTCTTCCCTCTGCTCCTCAGTGTTTGCAGTGCTCTGATTGGCCCGTGTGTGGTTATTGAATCATGTTCTTCCAAACCCTGCCCAGCGCAGCAGAGCACATGTAAATAACTTTTAAACATGCATTGCTTCCTCATTAAAAACAGGAGTTGTATTTAGATTGTTATTTAGAATGTTCCTACGTACAACAATGCAGGTGTGCTGTGCTGTTTAAAGTCCATGAATTATCTCCAAACTCATTCTGAGCATTTCAACCTCAAATCATCTTCATTTCAACTGTGTGCTTACATCAGCGTGTTTTATATATATAGAAAGTCAAGTTTTGGGCTGTTTTGTACAATGTTAAAGTACATATGACTTGTTTTTATGTTTTTTCTAATTATCATATTGTTTGTCAAAATAAAGTGGCTGCCTGGATTCATCAAAGCAAAGCCTGCTGGGTAATTACTGCAGGTGACTGTCTTTCAGCTGCAGCACAGAGTTAGGACCAGCTCAACTGGGGAGTAACAGAAGGAACAAAAGATTTTAAAATGATGACTAAAATTCTAATTTATTAAATGACAAATTAAGGGATATATGCGACAAACGGTGTCCAAAATGTGGTTACTAATTTACATAAAATAAAAAGTAACAATTGTCAATAAAAAACATCTATATCTATATCTATCTATATACCTGGGCTGTGTCCCACCAAAGTGGGGTAGCCTAGACAGGGCACACACCCTCGCTCCCCCCCTCCCCAAACCCTCCTTCCGTGACCCCGCTCTCCCGTCTGCACCAGCGCCCCCTCCCCATCACCATCACCACTCTTTTTTTTTTTTTTTCCCCAATGCCTTTTGCTCTGCTCAGCCAACTCTCGCAACACACCAGTTCTCTCTCGGATGTCTTCATTTCTTACACGATCCATGCGCGTCACACCACACATACTCCTCAGACATCTCATCTCAACTCCATTCAACTTCCTCTTCTCCGCAACTTTCAAACTCCACGTCAGCCCCATACAACGCAGCAGGCAGCACCACACCCTCATACAATCTCCTTTTCGCATCCATTCCCAGTGACCTACATTCAAACACTCTCTTCATTCCCCCCCATATCTTATGTAGTTCATTCATTCTAAACTCTACCTCACCCCCTATTCCACCATCCACACCAACATGCGACCCCAAATACTGAAAACACTCTACCTCTTCCAACAACTCCCCATTTAATGCCACATTCTACCAACGTTCATCCTTTGACCTTGTGCACCTCATCACTTTACTCTTATTCCCATTCACTCTGAACTTCCTTCTGTCACACACCTTTCCAAACTCCTCAACCAAACGTGCCAAGCTCACCTCTGAATCAGCCACTAGAGCAATATCATCTGCAAACAACAACTGACTCATACTCCATTCGCTGCCATCAACATTCACCATGCTTACCATCCTTACCTGACACTCTTACATTCACCTCTTTTACCACACCATCCATATACACATTAAACAACCACGGAGACATCACACATCCCTGACGCAAACCAACCCTCACAGGAAACCACTCACTCATGATATTTCCCACTCTCACACACGCTCTACTGTTTTTATAAAAACTCTTCACACCTTCCAACAGATTCATCCCTTGGCATTCAGGCCTCAAGATGGCGCCGGTGTGTCTGGCACGCCACTTGGCACTGCCAACTTTGATATGTATTCTACTGATTTTAACAGTTTTTATGAGGACCAAAAACTCAGCGCTTGTGTATGATCGAACAGAGCTATTAAAGATCAAACAATACGTGGACACATGCCCTGCATTTTGCTGTGATGACCCTAAAGGCCCGCGCCCCTCTTACCTGGCAGATGTGCCCGAGTACCTGTGCCGGATACCGGCTCTCCCTTCCAGGAGGCGCCGACGTATTGTCAGGCTAAAAGCTGTGTTAGCAGCTTCCCCGGATTTGATGAGCTCCCCTGCAAACCTTCCGGATGATCTTCGTGCCTGTTTTTTCCGATTTTCCTCCAGACGTAACCTAGCTCCTCTGGGTGCGTCGCCAGTCCCGGTGTGCGGACAATATACTGTGAATGTGGCTGTGCGCCCTTGCCCTCGCCGGGTGCGCTGTCGTGGCTCCGGCGGTGCTAACCTCGGCAACCTGAAGCCGCTGAGCCGGGCTGCTCTCGTGTTTGAGGATGTCTCATCTTTAAAATGTGGGCTTATCAACACCAGATCTGTGGCGAACAAGACTTTTATTCTTCAGGATTACTTCATTACACAGCGCTTGGATGTATTGTTTGTCACAGAAACTTGGATTAACTCCGGTGAGTCCAGCGCCTTTTCTGAACTTGTACCTCCCAGTTGTACTTTTATTAACACTCCAAGAACCACTGGTCGTGGTGGAGGTGTTGCAACAGTGTTGAAGAGCTGCCTATGCTTTAAGCCACTCTCTGAGGTGCGTTTTTCTTCATTTGAACTGAGCTGTTTCACGCTTCGGCAAACGCAGCCTGTATTGTGCGCGGTGGTCTACCGGCCTCCCAAATATAACAAAGACTTTCTTAAGGAGTTTTCTGATTTTATTGCTTCTGTGCTAACGGACTTTGACCGTGTTTTAATTGTTGGTGATTTTAATTTACATGTATGTTGCCCCTCAAAACCCCTAGCTAAAGAGTTTTTAGATCTGATTGATGGTTTTAAATCTGAAGCAGCATGTCACGCGTGCTACTCAGATTCACAGTCATACACTGGATCTTGTTCTGTCATATAATCTACACATTGACAGTGTGTCTGTGGGTGATGCAGTAGTTTCTGATCACTGTCCAATTGTGTTCGATTTTATTTTAAAAGCCCTCTGCACACTTGTGTCGCTGCCTGAAGCCCGACACGGCAGCTCTTTTCTCCTCTGTCATTCCTACGTGCATGAACAGGGACAGTGTCACAGTAGCACTGGACACAGAGGATTTAATGACACAGTTCCAAGTCGCGTCGTGCAATGCCCTGGACAGCGTGGCTCCGCGTAAAGCTGTGCGCCCTAGAGCCAAACCCAGACCGTGGCTGAACGATGCCACGCGTGAAGCTCGGTGCGTGTGTAGAAGAGCAGAGCGCAAGTGGAAATCAGATAGACTACATGTGTCTTATGATATCCTGAAAGAGTTGGCACAAATATCAAAAACTCGTCAATTCGGAAAAAACGAAATATCTTTCTTAAGTGGTGTCTAGAAATGTCAAAAATCCCTGTGTTCTTTTTAAAACCATTGAAGCTGTTCTTAACCCTGTCCAGTCCACTGTTTTAGAGCCGTCACCTGAAGTTTGTAATAAGTTTATTGTGTTTTTATGGAAAAAGTTGCCAACATTAGAGCTAATATTGTGACCACCCTGTCCAATCCTTCACCTGACATGATCTGCTCACATGTGCTTTTTAACTTTGAGCCTGTAACTTTGGACTGTCTTTCAAATGTGATCAGTAAACTTAAACCTTCCTCCTGCCCAACAGACCCTGTCCCACCACATCTCTTCAAAGAAGCGTGGACAACCATTGGCTCAAGCATCCAAAAAAATTATTAATAGCAGCCTTGGTTCCGTTGTTGTGCCCTTGTTCTGTAAAGAGGCTGTGATTGAACCACTGTTAAAAAAACCCGGTCTGGACACATCTGTTGTCTCTAACTATAGGCCGATATCCAAACTTCCCTTTATCACCAAGATTCTGGAGAAGTGTGTTCTCTTACAGCTCCAGTCATTTCTAGAAGCACATGGCACTTTTGACATCTTCCAAACGGGCTATAAAGCATTGCACAGCACAGAGTCTGCACTTTTAAAGGTTTTTAATGACTGATTCTGGTGATTCTGCCATTTTAGTGCTTTTAGACTTGACTGTGGCCTTTGACACAGTTGATCACACAACTCTTTTAAATCGTTTGGAAAACTGTGTTGGTGTCAGGGGGACCGCCCTCGAGTGGTTCAGGTCCTTCCTCAGTGGGAGATGCTGCTCGGTCAGACTGGGGCACTCCACGTCGTCCACCGTCCCTCTGACCTGCGGAGTCCCCCAGGGTTCAATCCTCGCCCCCATTCTCTTTGCACTGTACCTTCTCCCTCTGAGTGAAATCTTTAAAAAACATGGCATACAATATCACTTCTACGCGGATGATTGCCAAATCTACCTGCCACTCAAAAACCACTCACACAGCAGATAAAACATTCTGTCACCAACCTTGGCGTCACTATTGACAGTGATTTTAAACTTAACAAACATGTGAACGCAGTGGTCAAATCGGGCTTTTATCATTTGAGGTTTTTATCTAAAGTCAAACCTTTTTTATCTTTTAAATCCTTTGAACAAGTCGTACACGCTTTTATCTCCTCTCGTTTAGACTACTGTAACTCACTTTTTTACGGCATTAGCCACCATGCACTTTCCCGCTTACAGTTGGTCCAAAATTCTGCAGCGCGCCTTTTAACTGGAACCAGAAAACGAGAGCACATAACTCAGATTTTAGCGTCTTTGCACTGGCTTCCTGTTCATTTTAGAGTTGATTTAAAATTGTATTGTTTGTTTTTAAAGCTTTGAATGGACTGGCCCCACAGTACATCTCGGACCTCATCCAACTGTATCGCCCCCTGCGCGCTCTGAGGTCCAAGGGCCAGCTCCAGCTCGTGGTGCCTAAGACCAGACTTAGAACCAGGGGGGACAGGGCTTTCTCTGTGGTCGGCCCCAAACTCTGGAATGCTCTGCCTCCTCACGTGCGAACGGCCCCTACAGTGGAGTGTTTTAAGTCCCGTCTTAAGACCCACTTTTATTCTCTGGCTTTTAACACCGCGTGAGTTGTGTGGTCCTCTGTGCTTTTAGCATTATTTAAATCTATTTATTCTATTAATTTGTTTCTATTTTATGGTTTTATTGTTTGGCTTGGATTTGATTTTTCCGGTTTTACAAGCAGTAAGATCAAATTGAGTTGTTATTTTATATTGTGTTTTGCCGTTTTTATGTTTGTGTGTGCAGCACTTTGGAAACAGGTCTGTTTATAAAATGTGCTATACAAATAAAGTGGATTTGTATAACTACTACATTCATACTTATCCCCCTTACCCTTGTACAGTGGAACCATGCACGCACTCATCCAGTCAAGCGGCACCTGCCCACTTACAAAACACACATTCAACAATCTCACACACCACTCGATCACACTCGCTCCACCACACTTCAAACATTCCACACAGTACACCCATCCACACCTGCAGCTTTTCCTGCTTTCAACTTACCCACAGCTTGCTCGACTTCCTCTCTCATAATCAACGCTTCATTCAACTCTCCCAGTACATTCAATCTGCTGTCCCTTCCATCCATAACAATCACAGCATCCCGATCTTCCTCCACATTCAACAGCCTCTCAAAATACTCCGCCCACCTCTTTCTTACTGCATTCCCCTCATTCAGCATCCTTCCATCCTCTGTTTTCACTTTCTCCTCCCTCCCAGACTCTCCCTTTCGCACTCTTTTCACCTCCTTCCAAAACATTTTCTTGTTCTGCCGAAAATTGTCAGTCAACTGTCTGCCCCACCTTTCGTCCGCAGCCACTTTTGCCTCACACACAGTTCTCTTTGCATCACTTCTCTTCTCCTTATAACACTCATATGACTCCCTGTCCTTTCTCTGCAGCCATACTTCATACGCACGTCTCTTCTCAGCCAAGCTGCCGGCGCAGATGATGGTGCAGTTCTACACGGCCATCATCGAGTCCATCCTCACCTCCTCCATCACCGTGTGGTACGCTGGAGCCACAGCCAGGGACAAACAGAGACTACAGCGCATTGTGCGCTCTGCTGAGAAGGTGATCGGCTTCAGCCTTCCATCTGTCCAGGACCTGTACGTCTCCAGGACTCGGGGACGAGCAGGTCGGATCACAGCTGACCCTTCTCACCCTGGACATGGACTATTTGAGCCACTCCCCTCGGGCAGGAGGCTACGGTCCATCCGGACCAGAACCTCCCGCCACAAGAACAGTTTCTTTCCCTCTGCCGTTGGACTCATGAACACTTTGTAACACCTGTCACTTCAACAATAATACTATTTAAGAACAATCTATTTGCACTACTCATTTGCACATGGCACTGTCTGCCAACTGTACATTCTGTATATAGTCTATCTTAGTCTATTTTATTCTTAATTTTATGCATGCCTTTTTATATATTTTTTATATTTTATCCTTTGCTTTATGTTGCACCTACGCCGAAGCAAGTTCCTACGTTTGTGAATTTCACTGACAATGGCAATAAACAATTTCTGATTCTGATTCTCAGTTACAGCCAACCTTACGTCCTCGCACCACCATTCACTTCCCTTTCTTACACCACCCCCAACACGTCTCACACCACACACTTCCTCTGCACACCCAACCACTGCACTCTTGAACTGTTGCCATTCTTCCTCCACACCAACAACCATTTGATCCTTCACCTCATTCCACCTGCCACCTATTTTCTCCTGATACTCACACACTTTCTCTCTGTTCTTCAAAACACTCACTCTCAAAACTTCTCTCACATCCCCACTCTTTCTCGATCTCACCCATGGCATACCCACATGCAACCTTCCTTCCACCAAATGATGATCAGACATACCTCCACTCTCTCCCCTCCTCACACTTACATCCAACAATCTACTACATGCAACCTTTGAAACCACCACATAATCCATCAATGCTTTAACAGTCACTCTTCCACCATCCTGCCTCACCCACGTATACTTATGAATCTCTTTCTTTCTGAATCATGTATTCCCAATCACCATCTCTCTCTCAGTGCACGTTCCTCTCAGTCTCTCACCACTATCATTCTTTCCAGGTACACCATCCATGCCAACAACACCCTCAACTTTCTCATCACCCACTCTAGCATTCAGGTCTCCCATCAGCACTACATTCACATTTGCACCAAATCCTTGCAGGCACTCATCCAAGTCATTCCAGAAAGACACTCTCTCCTCTTCATTCTTCTCAGTGCCAGGACCATACGCACTCACGGACACCCACAACGGACACCCACAACAGAAATTTCACTTTCACCCACATCAGTCTTGGTGAAATCTCCTTCCATTCAACCACACATCGTCTCACCTCACAACTCACCAACAAAGCCACACCTCTTGCTCTCCCACTCTCTGCATCAGACCTTCTCCCACTCACACTTCCAAACACACACTCACCCTTCCCTTTCATCTTTATCTCACTCTGCGCTAACACGCTCATTCTCCTTCTTCCAAACATCCTTCCAATCAGATTTCTTTTACTTTCATTCGCACTACACCCACGCACATTCAAGGACCCAATCTTTAGGGTTTGGGGAGACAACCTTCCCTTCCCAACTCAGCCCTGTCCGTTTCTAGGCAAGGCAAGGCAAGTTTATTTGTAGAGCATAATTCGTACACAGGGCAATTCAAAGTGCTTTACATAACAGGAAAAGTTGCAATAAAATCACAAAAAACAAACACACAGAATAATTTTAAAATAAATAAAGTGCATCCAGACTGCCCCCCCTAACCACTGGGTAAAAAAACATAGATATTAAAAAAAAAAAAAACACTAAACATTTAACCTAACTCCAGGGCCAGGGGCCCCTAACACAAAAAGATGGCTGCCGCAGCGTGAGCGTCTGATCTGGGCCTCTGGCTACTTCACTACTTCAGGCAATTAAACCATTGTTAATCCTAAAGTCTTGTATCGCCAATGATAGATAATCATTTATACGCATGATATTTGCGTGATATAATATCATAAGGCTTTCTTTAAAGTCATCTGCACGTTTGTTTCCCGGGCGTCATGGCCGACATCTCATTGCAAACCATTTGGGATGCCATTCAACAAATGAAAGGGGACGTTACGACTGAAGTAAATGCCCATTTGGATCTGAAAATGGGAAATATTCAAACTGGTCTCATAGACATTCAAAAAACACTGAGCTCGGTCACGGGGCAAATCTCGGAGCTACAAGACCGGGTGAGCACAAACGAAGACAACATAAGCAACCTGTTGAAACGGGTGTGCACCTTGGAGAAGGACAACGCTTACCTGAAGGAGAAGGTGGAGGATTTGGAAAACAGAAGTAGGAGATCCAATCTTCGCTTCTTAAATGTCCCGAAAAAGTGAAGGGGGAGACATAGTCGCCTTTTTGAGTCAGCAGATTCCAATACTCCTTGGGAAGGAAAATTTTACCTCGGCACCGGTGATTGAGAGGGCGCACCGCACGCCGACATCCACCAGCAGCTCCCAATCTGGCCACCCAAGACCAATCCTGGTTAAGTTTTTAAATTTCCAAGACAAAATGAAGATCTTGAGGCTAGCCAGGGATAAGGGAAATCTCCAGCTTGGAGGGAGAGACATCTTCATATATTCAGACTTCTGTGCTGAGACTGTCAAGAAACGCCGTGATTTTGATGCCGTTAAAAAGAAGCTCCGGGCCGCCAACATCAAATACTCCTTGCTTTACCCTAACACACTAAGGGTGATGGTTGAAGGAAAGCCAAAATTCTTCCGCTGTTCCAAAGAAGCTGAGGTATTCTTTCGAGATGTATCCTCTGGATCAGCGATGTAAGTAGACATTCTTCTCCGCAGCGTTACGCTTGACTTTTTCAGTTACGTTCTTTTCTGTCCAAGTCTGGATGCTGACCGTAGCGCTTTATGTGGAAACTTAACTTTGATATACTTTGGGATAACTTTGTTTGAACACTTATTACATATGGCACCGGAGAAATGTTTGCCATAAAATGCTTGCCGTAAATCGCCTGACGTAAATTTGGCGTGATGGGGCTATTTGTCCTAAAATGACTAATCGATGAAATGCTTGTTCTGCTTGAAGGAAGGAATCATATATGAGTCTTTATAAATAAAAGCAATGGTGATAAATTAAGAAAGACATTGAATTTCATTATAGTAGCAAATGCCTAGATGCATGTTTTTTTTTTTGTTGTTTGTTTTCTCTTGTTTTTTTTTTTTTTTTTTTTTTTCCTCTCTCTCTTGTCTATTGCATTTATTTTATAATTTTGTGTGGTTGCAATGTGTGAATATGTGAGTGTGTGCATGGGTGTGCGCCAGCCTGCGTACAGGTGTGTGGTTGTTTGTCTGTGGGTACATGTTGGCCAGATCTATAAGTGTGCCAGTGTGTGTGTGACTGTGGGTGTGTTGTGGTACCTATATGTTTGTCATTGGGTACATCAGTTTGTCTTTGTGTCATGTCTGTTTTTGTCCTCATCCCCATTCGTTTTTCATTGTCTTCACCTGTCCGTGTCTTTGTTTTTGTCTCTGTCTGCCGGTCTACGTTGGTTTATCTCTGTCACAATCTGTCTGTCTTTCTGTTTGTCTGTCTCTATGACAGTCTGTCTGTCTCTGTCCTCGTCTGTTTGTCTCTGTGTCAGTCTGTCTGTCTCTGTCCTCGTCTGTCTTTATCTGTGGCCCTCACTTTCTGACCTCTACTCCCCAGTCCTGTTTATCCACCATGTTTCTGAGATAAAGTATTATGCTCAGTGAAAGTTCATCCACGTCTGAGAACGAAACAAATTTAAACTATCAGGATCTAGAATTTAGCTCGTTTGACTTCACAGACTATAAAGCACAAACCAGCATTAATGAAATTGATCCTGATAATAACTTCTATATAAATTACAGCAAAAATTGTACATATCATACAGACACCACATTTAATGACAAAATCAGTATCTCAGGCAAACTATCTGCTATTCACTTTAATTGCAGGAGCTTATACTCTAACTTTGAAAATATTAAAAACTATATTAATCAACTTAAACAAACTTTTAGCATAATAGCAATCTCAGAAACATGGATAAATGTTGACAAAGAGGTTGATTTTAATTTAAAAGGTTATGAAATGTTCAGTACAAATAGGGAACACAAGAAAGGAGGGGGTGTTGCGTTATATATTAATAAACATTTGGAATGTAAACATATCGAAGATATGTGTATAGCTGTTGAAGAAGTATTTGAATGTGTAACTGTAGAAATTAAAATGCAAAAAAGAAAAAACATTATTGTAAGCTGCATTTATAGGGCTCCAGGTTCTGATATGCAAGTATTTAAGGAGTGGATGGAAAAATTATTTTCTACTAAGACCAAAAAGATGTTTTAATATGTGGTGACTACAATATAGATTTACTGAATGCAAAAAAACACAAATTTACTGAAGAATTTGTTGATACAATGTTTAGCATGAACCTTTTTCCATTAATCACAAGACCGACAAGAATAACAACATATAGTGCTACCTTGATTGACAATATATTTTCAAACATTCTGGATAGTAACCTTACTAGTGGCCTTTTACTAAATGATATTCATCTTCCTATTTTCATGGTCTACAATATTGACCTAAAAACAATCAAGGACAGACATTTTTTCTGCAATAGTAGAGTGGAAACAGAACAGTCAACAATAAACCTTAAGAATGAATTAGCTTCTCAAAGTTGGGAAACTGTCTATGCAGAGTCTGATGTAAATGCAGCTTACAACACCTTCTTAGATATATTCAACAAACTGTATGACAAGAACTGTCCAATTAAAAAATGCAGAAGAAAAAATACCACAAGTACTCCATGGATAACAAAAGGGATATTGAATGCATGTAAAAAGAAAAATTATTTATACAAATTATTTCTTAAAAACAGAACAACTGAAGCTGAACAAAAGTATAAGAAATACAAAAATAAATTAACCAGTATTATGAGAAAATGTGAAAAAGATTACTACAATAATCTCCTTTGCAAAAATAAAAACAATATACAGGGAATGTGGAAAGTTTTAAATAATATCATTAGGAATGGTTCAAACAGTTCATGCTATCCCGAGTATTTTGTGGAGAACAACAATATTTTAAGGGAGAAAGGAAAAATTGTAGAGGCTTTTAATAATTTCTTTGTAAAGGTGGGGCCCAACTTAGCTAAAAAAATTCCGTCATGCAGCAGGCCATTGGAAAATTTAATTGATATAAACTCACATTCAATGTTTCTTACACCTGTTGATGAGAGGGAGGTCCTGAATACCATTAGAACATGTAGTAATAAGACGTCAAGAGATGTAAACGAGATAAATATGAGATTGGTAAAGAATGTTGCAGAAGAAATTATAAAACCACTCACACATATAAGCAATTTATCTTTTCAGAGTGGACAATTTCCATCCAAAATGAAAATAGCTAAAGTCATCCCACTCTTCAAATCAGGAGACAAACACTGTTTCTCAAACTACCGGCCTGTTTCCCTTTTACCACAGTTCTCAAAAATTTTAGAAAAACTGTTTGATAAAAGACTACAAAACTTCATTGAAAAACACAATTTATTATCTGACAGTCAATATGGTTTTAGGCGTAACAGATCAACTTCACTTGCCCTGATAGATCTAGTAGAAGAAATAACTACCTGCATTGAAAAGAAGAAATTCATTATTGGAATTTTCATCGACTTACAGAAAGCATTTGACACTATTGATCACAACATCTTAATACAAAAACTGGACAATTACGGTATCAGGGGAATACCACAAAACTGGTTGAAGAGCTATTTGGGAGACAGGCAACAGTTTGTACAAGTTGACCAATGTAGATCTGGGTGTCAAACCATTACATGTGGTGTCCCTCAGGGGTCAATATTGGGGCCCACACTTTTTATAATGTATATAAATGAACTATGCAGAATGTCCAAAATTATGAAGTTTGTACTCTTTGCAGATGACACAAATATAATTACTTCAGGGGAGAATCTGGAACAACTTTTGGAACTAATAACTCATGAGTTTAAAAAATTACAAAACTGGTTCAATGTAAATAAATTATCACTAAATTTGAAGAAGACGAAACTTATGCTATTTGGAAACCGTAAAACTGAAATACCAGTGCAATTAAACATTGATGGCTCAATTATTGAAAGAGTTTCACAAAATGTGTTCTTGGGAGTAGTTCTAGATGAAAGGATTTCATGGAAACCTCACATAAGTTATTTACGTTCCAAAGTTGCTAAATGTGTCGGTGTCATGAAGAGATGTAGTTATGTACTCAATCAAAATGTGTTACTTTTACTGTATCAATCTTTCATAATGTCATATCTGAATTATTGTTTAGAAGTTTGGGGAAACTGTTATAAGACAAATCTGTTGCCTCTGATTACTCTCCAAAAAAAAGCAATTAGAATTGTCCACAGAGTCCCCTACAATGGTCATACTAATCAACTTTTTCTTAAAAATTGTGAATTAAAATTACATGATTTAGTCAATTACAAAACAGCTCAAATTATGTTTAAGGCATCAAAATCCTCTCTTCCAGTCAGTATTCAAAATTTATTCTCAGGACGAGATGCTCATCACAAATTTAATCTTAGAGGTAGCGATACATTTTATCAACCACAGGTCAGAACTACTTTAAAATCAATGTGTATTTCAGTGCGGGGGGTTATTTTGTGGAATGGGTTAGCGGAGGAAATGCAAAAGTGTTTAAATCTTGTCCAGTTTAAACAAATGTTTAAAAAAGAAACGATGGAAAAGTATCAGGAAGAGAGTGAATGATGCCTTCAGCAGTGAGTGTGTAGATGAGGAGGGGTGAGGTAGAGGTTAGAGAGTGTCTGGGCCTGTCCTTGTGTTGTTGTGTTATGTTATATGTTATATGTAGTCTTGATGTATAATAAATGTTGTATGTTGCATGTTCTATCTATTATACAATAATATTGTTGTAATAATATGTAGGTGGAGTTGAGTGGGGGGTCGGACTTCTAAAAAGCGAAAGCTTCCACCATCCCCCTTTCAAACCAGGCAATTGTATGCGATTGATGTGAATTTGTGTTGTAAACTGCAAGCAGGTTTGAAATAAAACAACTTACAAAGTGCTTAACGCCGACTGATGCAGCTTCACATTTCTGTCACAACCATGAGGAGAGACAAATCCTGTGGTCGTGGAAAAGACTGGATTAAACTATTAAACTGGAATTAAATGAATCTTTTCACATTGCAGAAGCTTTCTGAAACAGTGGCACTGTGAATGTGGGCTGATTGAAACAATAGAAAAACTGAAATCATTATTTATGGCAATGACAATAGAACTTATTCTGAATCCACTTTGCCCTTAAGCAAAAGTATAAAGTACACGTAGATTAGATCAGTCTTTCATTCAAACCATGACAAATGAAACCGTTTAAAGCTGGAGTTGTTTTGATGGTAAAATATTGGTCTTGTTGGGTGTAGACAGAGACCTTGACCACCAGAGGCCGATGTTGCTGCTGGGGGCCCTCAGTGAGATGGGGGCTTTGTGTTGAGGGAGCTGTAGATGTGGTTGTCTCTTGTGTCTGCAGAGAGAGTCTGGTAAGTGGAGTCTTCAGGCTCTGAAACTCGAGCAGGAACGTTCTCGTACAGTACACCCTAGAAACACATGGAAAATACACAAATCACTTAAGTTTGTTACGTCTTACTCAAGGTTAAAGGTTGTACGGAATTTCAATGATGTAGCTCAAATGAAGACTTATAATGAGCTTAATTTCCCCTAAAAATAATTATTTATTTATTGGAATTGATTTACCTCTGAATATCTTCTCGTACGGTTATCTGCAATTAAACACATGAACATGAGAAAAAGTAACGTATATTCCTTGCATATGATGGTATTTGTATTGATGAGTTTTCAGATTTTTTCTTCTGTGTTCGGTGTCTGACTGAAGTTGCTCTTACAAGGCATAAAGAGTAACTGGATTTGTTTGTTTTCTTACCGTTCTTTGACTTCTTCTTTCTGTAGTAGATCAGCACAGATGCTATGATCAGGACGACAGGGACCAGGATCAGCAGCAGAAACATGGGCTCTGATCAAAAATAACAAGATCTCCATAAGCAGAGAGTTTGCAGATGAAACATGCAAGACTTTGATAACAAAAAGAGCAAGTTAGCAAGTGTTTACTAATGTGCCAAGCCAGGGGAAATTATTTTAAAGAAAGAAAGAAAGAAAGAAAGAAAGAAAGAAAGAAAGAAAGAAAGAAAGAAAGAAAGAAAGAAAGAAAGAAAGAAAGAAAGAAAGAAAGAAAGAAAGAAAGAAAGAAAGAAAGAAAGAAAGAAAGAAAGAAAGAAAGAAAGAAAGAAAGCTTTTCACAGAGAAACTCTTTAATTGTTGGACAAACTGTGGTTGTCAAGTGGCCCATGACTACCATTTGCTTTTGGACTGACATTAACAAAGCAAATATTTTGGCATCCCTGTCCCACTTGAGTCCAGTATGTATTTGGGCCTCAAAACTCCTGCCACGGACATGATCAATGAATACCTGTGGCAGCAAAGAAAGCCATGACAAAGACATGGTTGACACAAACTGCGCCGTCACTTAAGGAAAAAAATAACATTTGGATTTAAAGGAAAAATATTCTGCATTTTTTATATTGCTGTTAGCCTTAAACATGCTCTTGAGTGCCTTAAATGTGCCATCTCATCTGTTAAAACATAAAAAAGTTTATTATTCATTGTATGACCTGTGTTATCAGTCACCATAATTTAAGGATGATGATAAGGATAAGGATGATTTAAGGACTAAAAACAGCTGGAAATTCACAGATAATCTGCTATAAAATGCTACTTCAGGTATGTTTTTGACGACGGAACATTGTTAGAACACGGTTAAAAGCTCAAGAAAGTCACTGAATTGAAATTGAACATGAAACGTTTTGACGGATTTTGGACTACATGGGACTTTTGTTATGTTATCTTATGTTATCTGAGAATCTTCAGCTGTTTAAAGTCCTTAAATCATCGCCAGACTCCTCCTGAGCATTTCTGCGGTTTAAACATGATCCCTGTAACTGCTAGCTTAACTCATATTTATCATAAACGCATGGTTATGCTTGTGTAACCGCTACGCAGGCTGTAGATGGTGCCTAAACTCAGTAAATGCCAGGGTAAACAGAACCAGATACAGATGTTATTTTTTTTTAGTCCTAAAACATGAGATGCCAAACTTAAGATGCTCAAGAGCATGTTTACTGGCTAATAACAATGTAAAAAAATACATTATATATATACATACATATAAGAGCGTGCACATTTCTCATATGTTTTCATATTTGTTATAGGACCAACAGCAGCATTGTTTGCTTAGACGCTAAATTTCAACGGATGGTCACGGTGTAACCCAGGTTCTCAATATTCCATATATATGGGGACTTCCCCCCTTTAAATTTACACTTCCTTATCATTTCGGCAGAATTTTCATAAAATGTGTGTAGAGTCTGCATTTTTTTGAAGGTGGGCAGAAGTAAATTACAGGAAATTACATGCAACACACCCCAAACAGACCCCATAAAGGGTCTCTTCTTCATGTGTCCACTGTACCTGAGGAGTGGAGTTGTCTGGAGGATTCCACAGAAGCTGATGCAGTCACAGGCCCAAGAAAGTGCGCAGGGTGAACGGTCTGTGCTGTGACAAATATGGCAAGATTGAAAACACAAAAAGTACCTGGATTATTTTGGTCAGCTTGTCTCCATGGAGATGTTATGGCTTTGTATAAATAGTTGTGGTATATGTTGTCATCTTTCATGTTTCCTTTGAAGGTATATTGTGCAACTTTTCCAAACAGTCTTAATATATTAGACTACCTCTTAAAAATTGTGTTTTTTATTCAACTTTTCAGTTCTTGCTTTAAAAATGAAATCAGGGGTGTAGAGGCTATGCACTCTTTAAAGCGTGTATGACAAGTTTTTATGATTTGGTGTATTAATGCTAAGTGAGACTTGTTCTTCTTTGTACTTCAGTGTAGCTGTACATTGGCATAGCTAGAGACAGCATTCTTCTTGGTGGTAAGACGTATCTTTAGTATTATTCTAACGACCTGATACATTTTAGACATGGCAAAAAGTATGCAGCTAACAGCTAAATAACAGACAAAGTATATCATGATTTAAATGATTACTCCGTTCAATTACAAAAAGTTGTAATCGAAAATACAAGTTACAAGAGTTGTGAGAGCACTACTTTTGCTCATAAACTGGAGCAAAGGCACTACTAAAACATTACTAAAAAAAATGTGGTCCAGGCTTTCTCTACAGAATAATTTTGACAATATAGAAGTAATTGTTTGAAATAATTGTGATTTCAATTAATAATCATGAATATAATTTTTGCCATAATCGAGCAGCGCATCTCTAGAAAAGCCATGGTGCGCCCTCTGCAGGATTAGTGGAATGACGACAAAGAGCACACAGGCACGTATCAACGTAACCAACACCCAGATATGCACTGGAATGCTCTGATGGTAATGGAATTACAGCTCACATTAGATAGGCACTTTTGTGATGCAAATTTAGAAAATATGTACATTTTGTAGGGGTGGAAATGCAGTTTGTGTGATCCTAAAGTCTGCATCAGTGTAGCGTAGCTGCAGTGTTGCTGTGTATCTGGAGGTGCTACGGCTGTTGGCTTGGATGCCAGGTACAAACTAAATTTAGCAGAGTTGTAGACCTTTATATTTGTTAGACTGTGGCAGCTCTTTTATATTTTAGTTATTTTAGATTTGAGCTTTCACTGGAGAAAATGTCATTGGTAAAATTGCAAATGTTGTGATCACATCTGCATAACATCTAAAGACAACTAAAATGTACCCCTTAAGAAGCAGTAATGGTTAAGTGGTATGCACTTAAGTTAATTCCAAAACGTGTGCTGTTGAAAAAAATTATGATTTGAAAGAATAGAATATACTTACTATTTGTGACTTCAATCCTGAATGTCCGGTTGTACTTTATTACACTTGTTTCCAGGATGCACTGGTATTGTCCGCCATCAGACCTGGTCACGTTGATGATGCTCACATCCAAACTAAAATAATCAGGAGATGCAATGCAGAACCTTCCTTTACAAGCCTCTCTGTCTGTGGCCTCAACCAAAATGTCATCCTCTTTGTTACAGTCGTTTTTACAGAAGATTTTCTTGCGCTCCAAGCCAAACAGAGTAATCTTACACTCCACTCTGATGGTTCCTCCCACGCTGACTGTGTGAACGGTCTGTGCTCTGATGAAAGCAGACGGACAGACCAACAGCCCTGTTCAGGAAACACAGCAGTTACTCTTTGATCAATCTCATCTGGCGACTAGTTCTCTCTGCACATTTTATTAAAGGGCATGTATTACACAACTTGAATGAACGTTTAACATTATATTAAACAGTGTTTCCTCATCATTTTTTTCTCAAAGTTGTATTTTGATTTATTCCTGCATGTTTGAGTTAATCATGTATTGTCCTTCAACCGAGGCTTGAGTGATCGGAAAATTCCAATTTTAAACTACCCCCTATCCCCGCCCACATCCTGTACTTAATCGTGATTATTTGAAAAAATAAATAAAAATTATGCTGTTAAACTATTAAAAAAATTAAATCTGATTAATCATGATCAATCGTATCACGCACTTTTTCAAGTGTCACAGTTTACATGTCTATTTTTGCACATTTTCTTCTGAAAATTAATTAATTTTATAATATAGTAATAATTATCTAAATACATTATTTAGATCTGTCTAGATTTAATTAAAGTCTACACATTTCATATTGAGTCTGTGGCACATGTTTCAGGTAAATCTAGGCTTCATGACCAAACACAGGTTTAATGGATTAAGGGCCCTTCATACACTCATAGAACCATAGTTACAGTGGTAACTGACATTCATGGAGACAGATGGAGCTGTTGGGAGTTGGTCTGGTGTTGGTCTGGTGTTGGTCTGGTGTTGGTCTGGTGTTGGTCTGGTGTTGGTCTGGTGTTGGTCTGGTGTTGGTCTGGTGTTGGTCTGGCGTTGGTCTGGCGTTGGTCTGGAGTTGGTCTGGTGTTGGTCTGGAGTTGGTCTGGTGTTGGTCTGGTGTTGGTCTGGTGTTGGTCTGGTGATGGTCTGGTGTTGGTCTGGTGTTGGCCTGGTGGTGTTGGCCTGGTGTTGGTCTGGTGTTGGCCTGGCGTTGGTCTGGTGTTGGTCAGGTGTTGGTCTGGCATTGGTCTGGAGTTGGTCTGGTGATGGTCTGGAGTTGGTCTGGTGTTGGTCTGGAGTTGGTCTGTTGATGGGCTGGAGTTGGTCTGGTGTTGGTCTGGTAATGGTCTGGTGTTGATCTGGTGTTGGTCTGGTGTTGGTCTGGTGGTGTTGGTCTGGTGGTGTTGGTCTGGTGTTGGTCTGGTGTTGGTCTGGTGTTGGTCTGGTGTTGGTCTGGTGTTGGTCTGGTGTTGGTCTGGTGTTGGTCTGGTGTTGGTCTGGTGTTGGTCTGGTGGTGTTGGTCTGGTGTTGGTCTGGTGTTGGTCTGGTGTTGGTCTGGTGTTGGTCTGGTGATGGTCTGGAGTTGGTCTGGTGTTGGTCTGGTAATGGTCTGGTGTTGGTCTGGTGTTGGTCTGGTGGTGTTGGTCTGGTGATGGTCTGGTGTTCTGGTGTTGTTCTGGTGTTGGTCTGGTGTTGGTCTGGTGGTGTTGGTCTGGTGGTGGTGGTCTGGTGTTGGTCTGGTGTTGGTGTGGTGTTGGTCTGGTGTTGGTCTGGTGTTGATCTGGTGTTGGTCTGATGTTGGTCTGGTGTTGGTCTGGTGTTGGTCTGGTGGTGTTGGTCTGGTGGTGTTGGTCTGGTGTTGGTCTGATGTTGGTCTGGTGTTGGTCTGGTGTTGGTCTGGTGTTGGTCTGGTGGTGTTGGTCTGGTGGTGTTGGTCTGGTGTTGGTCTGGTGATGGTCTGGTGTTGGTCTGGTGTTGTTCTGGTGTTGGTCTTGTGTTGGTCTGGCGTTGGTCTGGCGTTGGTCTGGTGGTGTTGGTCTGGTGTTGGTCTGGTGTTGGTCTGGTGTTGGTCTAGTGTTGGTCTGGCGTTGGTCTGGCGTTGGTCTGGCGTTGGTCTGGAGTTGGTCTGGTGTTGGTCTGGTGATGGTCTGGTGTTGGTCTGGTGTTGGTCTGGTGGTGTTGGTCTGGTGTTGGTCTGGTGTTGGTCTGGTGGTGTTGGTCTGGTGGTGTTGGTCTGGTGTTGGTCTGGTGTTGGTCTGGCGTTGGTCTGGCGTTGGTCTGGCGTTGGTCTGGCGTTGGTCTGGCGTTGGTCTGGAGTTGGTCTGGTGTTGGTCTGGTGATGGTCTGGTGTTGGTCTGGTGTTGGTCTGGAGTTGGTCTGGTGTTGGTCTGGTGATGGTCTGGTGTTGGTCTGGTGTTGGTCTGGTGATGGTCTGGTGTTGGTCTGGTGTTGGTCTGGTGTTGGTCTGGTGTTGGTCTGGTGTTGGTCTGGTGTTGGTCTGGTGGTGTTGGTCTGGTGGTGTTGGTCTGGTGTTGGTCTGGTGATGGTCTGGTGTTGGTCTGGTGTTGTTCTGGTGTTGGTCTTGTGTTGGTCTGGCGTTGGTCTGGCGTTGGTCTGGTGGTGTTGGTCTGGTGGTGTTGGTCTGGTGTTGGTCTGGTGTTGGTCTGGCGTTGGTCTGGCGTTGGTCTGGCGTTGGTCTGGAGTTGGTCTGGTGTTGGTCTGGTGATGGTCTGGTGGTGTTGGTCTGGTGGTGTTGGTCTGGTGTTGGTCTGGTGTTGGTCTGGTGTTGGTCTGGAGTTGGTCTGGTGTTGGTCTAGTGTTGGTCTGGTGTTGGTCTGGTGGTGTTGGTTTGGTGGTGTTGGTCTGGTGTTGGTCTGGTGATGGTCTGGTGTTGTTCTGGTGTTGGTCTGGCGTTGGTCTGGCGTTGGTCTGGTGGTGTTGGTCTGGTGGTGTTGGTCTGGTGTTGGTCTGGTGGTGTTGGTCTGGTGGTGTTGGTCTGGTGGTGTTGGTCTGGTGTTGGTCTGGTGTTGGTCTGGTGTTGGTCTGGAGTTGGTCTGGTGTTGGTCTGGTGTTGGTCTGGTGTTGGTCTGGTGGTGTTGGTTTGGTGGTGTTGGTCTGGTGTTGGTCTGGTGATGGTCTGGTGTTGTTCTGGTGTTGGTCTGGTGTTGGTCTGGCGTTGGTCTGGCGTTGGTCTGGCGTTGGTCTGGTGGTGTTGGTCTGGTGGTGTTGGTCTGGTGTTGGTCTGGCGTTGGTCTGGCGTTGGTCTGGCGTTGGTCTGGAGTTGGTCTGGAGTTGGTCTGGTGTTGGTCTGGTGTTGGTCTGGCGTTGGTCTGGCGTTGGTCTGGCGTTGGTCTGGCGTTGGTCTGGCGTTGGTCTGGAGTTGGTCTGGAGTTGGTCTGGTGTTGGTCTGGAGTTGGTCTGGTGTTGGTCTGGCGTTGGTCTGGCGTTGGTCTGGAGTTGGTCTGGAGTTGGTCCAGTGTTGGTCTGGAGTTGGTCTGGTGTTGGTCTGGTGTTGGTCTGGTGTTGGTCTGGTGTTGGTCTGGTGTTGGTCTGGTGTTGGTCTGGTGTTGGTCTGGTGTTGGTCTGGTGTTGGTCTGGTGTTGGTCTGGTGTTGGTCTGGTGTTGGTCTGGTGTTGGTCTGGTGTTGGTCTGGTGTTGGTCTGGTGTTGGTCTGGTGTTGGTCTGGTGTTGGTCTGGTGTTGGTCTGGTGTTGGTCTGGTGTTGGTCTGGTGATGGTCTGGTGTTGGTCTGGTGTTGGTCTGGTGTTGGTCTGGAGTTGGTCTGGTGTTGGTCTGGTGTTGGTCTGGTGTTGGTCTTGTGTTGGTCTGGCGTCTACACGTGCTCTGTAATAATTTGGTCCAGTTTACTTGTAGCGTCACATGCAAGTTTTGTTTTGGTCACGGAGCAAACGTGGCTCGACACGTGATCTCCGCCGCGTGTTTGGTTTGTTCTGTTGTGCGGTGCAAAGCCAAACCGCTCTTTGCCGCGCTGCGTCTGTAAACATCAGCCCCTGAGATTTCTGTGCTCATCAACGCGAGGATTTATGGATTATATGTGTAAAATGAACTTCCCCTGTACCTTCCTCCTTCGCTCAGGTAAAGCCTCCTGCTGATCTAAAAGAGTCTAATCAAACCGATTAATCCATGTCAATTTGTGATTAATGCGTCAATGATTAATCGCATGAGTTAACGTGTTAACTTTGACAGCCCTAATGAAAAATAAATAAAAACATATAAATGTAAATGTAAAGAGTCTACTACTTGTTACAGTGAAACGTCACTATGAGGAGGCGGGGCTTATCATTACAGTTTTGAACAAGTCAATGGACCTGTTTCAAGGTCAGCTCTGTAGAAAGGCAAGCCCACATACAGTAAGAACACTTTTTTTCCATTTAAGTATTCTGCGATGGAATAAATGCAAGATATACATTCTTAATGCCTTACTGTGGAACATTCATGGAAAAGCAAAAACATTCATGTTGAAACAAGCAGGTGACAGACCATCCACAAGAAAATGTATTTAGTGCTCCTTCAAGAAAATTAAACTGCAACTGAAAACTATTTTCTATATATTGTTTTACTTTCTTTTAAAAACAAACAATTTCACATCGCAAAATGACAGTCACCAAAAACATGACTAATCATAACTGTAAATATAGAACACATTTGATAACTGAATACAAACAGTAAATGGATATGACCCACAGAAATACTCACCGAGAAACAGGAGCAAAGCTGGACAGACTCTCATGGTTGTGGTCTCTTTTGGAATGATGGTTTTAGCAACACATTCTAAAAACAGGAACTTTCATTTTGCAATCCATCCATTTCCACCATTTAGATCCACCGTCTCGTGCGTAGACTACTTCTGTTTTAAGGGAGATTTTGTTGTGTAACATGAGGACTTTTTCCATCTCTGAACCTTTTGTTGTTCTGGTCCCCATAAGATCTGCATTTACAGGAAATATGGACTGGGGCCACACTTTTTTTTTTTTTTTTTTTTAATGTAGTAGAAAGTACAGATAACTTATGAAGAAAACATAATTTAGGTACGGTTAAAATGTATACTTTATTATTGTTTATTAAAGGAGAACTAAGTAAGTTCAGTGACAGAGCTCCACCTGCAGCTCTCTTGTATTTACACTGCTAGTGAAAAGAAGAAAAAGCTTATTTTTTCTTTGTTAAAATAATGAAGTACAATCACATACAAAAACAACATCACGTTGCCAAATATAAAATAAAAGAGCCAAGGTTTCTCAGCAGAGTTCTCTTCAGGTCGAATTAAAGGGCCTGTACCTGATTTTTACTGTTGAGGAACGGGAAAACCAGAACTAGTCCATGTTCCCAATTTATTGCTTGTAAAAAAAATAAAATCTGCGTTGCTCCAGCACAGATACATAATGTAAAAGCACCTATTCGGGTCAAAATGAGATCATAATTTTTTCTCTATATCTATTTATAGTGTTTTATTCTACAAGAGAAGCAGGGAGTGCAGCGTTAGCATGCTAATGTTTGTTAGCTTTACCAATGAAGGTCCATGATACTCTGGGCTCAGAAACTGGTGAAAAGTGCTCATAAACTCATGGAGGTGAATATTTAGGATGCTGGGACTGCATTAGTTAAGTGAGTGATACATGTGACTGATGTAAAGACTTTTAACATGAACTAGTTCTGTTAACTAGTTCTGTGTTTCAAAACAGTAAAAATCAGGTACAGGGCCTTTAATGTCTTTTGTCAATCACTGAGATTGTGCTTATGAAGACAATATATAATTCAGATACAATTTCAATTTCTATTAATAAGAAAACCCCGGCCCTGAGCATGGAGACACATTCTGTCAAAAAGAAGCCTTCCAAAGTGAACCGGTCTCAGAGCCTGGGTCAGTTGAAACCTGACTGTAATGGCTCTCATACATGGACAGATCACACACAAAAATATTAATATAAAACGTAACATGAAAAAAATAAAAAAAACAGCATTTCCTAAACTTGAATTGGCAAAAATATACACAAGTGCATAAAAGAAATGTTCAGACTGATGCAAACAAGCAGTAGACAGTGAGACAAATATGCTTTGGGCTTATCCTACACAGAGGTCCTCACCAGGCTCCGGAGAAGGTCCTGGGCGCTGCACTTTAAAGGCCTCTACCTGATTTTTACTGTTGTGGAACGGTAAAAACAGAACTAGTCCATGTTCCCGATTGTTGGCATGAAATAAAGTCAAATCTGTGTTGCCATAGCACAGATGTAAAAGCATCTATGTGGGTGAAAATGAGACCTCACCGTTTACTCTGCATCTATTTATAGAGCGTTGTAGAAGCAGGATGTGCGCCGTTAGCATGCTAATGTCTGCTTTACTCATGAAAGTGTAAAATGTTTTCTTTCTTTATTCTTATGTTCTTACTTTTTTTGTTTTGTTTTTGTATTTCTATGGATCGAAGAAAAATAAACTAACTAACAAAAGTATGTCTAGGCTCAGAGACTCGTGAAAAGTGCTTCTAAACTCATGGAGGTGAATATTTAGGATGCTGGGACTGCATCGGGAAAGTGAGAGATACACGTGACTGGTGTAAATACTTAAAACAAATAAAAAATTCTGTTTTTGCCTCAAAACAGTAAAAATCAGATATATGACCTTTAACTCCTCCTGTCTGGTGGATACAAGGATCAGTCAAAAGCATAAAACAAATTTGCTCACAGGGAAGACAAAATCATTACTAGGGCTGTAGTGGACTAAAGAAATTCTTGGTTGATTTAGGAGACTAAAGACCTGCCTTATTGACCGATTAATTAACGAAAAAGGGTGTGTGGCAAGGCAAAACTATAAAGTATCTCTCTGTATCTGACCCGAGCTGCACCAGAAAAACATAACTGCACTAGAGTTCATGCAAAAAAAGAACAATTTATGCAGAAAAGTCCCAGGAAACAGTGCATACGTACGTAGATACATTTATAGATTAGATTAAACTCATGATTCACTCCAAGATCTTCAGCTAACCCACTCCATATCTTCACTTTTTCGATGTTTCTTTGTATTAATACTTTTAATCGAAATAGAGTAATTAGTCGACTAATAAAAAATGTCGGTCGACTAAAACACCATCGACCGATTAAAGACTACAGCCCTAATCATTACTCTCAAACAATGCTTTTCAACCTTTTTTGAGTCATGGCACACTTTTTTGGTGGAAAATATTCTGCGGCACACCACCAACTAAAACTTTGTGTTATTTACGTTGCAAATATTGTATACAGTATGTTGTCTCTGGTTCTTTAAATTTGGCAATGATGGCCGTTTACCTTTCAGTTTGTGAAGAAGTTGCTCAGAACACACTAAAATCGTCAATTTTTCATTTCAATCCATGAATAGGACATTTTTTCAAGGCACACCTGGGAAAACCTCAAGGCACACTGGTGTTCCCCGGCGCACTGCTTGAAAATCAAGGCTCTAAAATACTTTGACCATAACCTAAAACACTGTAGAGGTGTACATGTGTTTTGTGGGAATTTTGAGCCGGTTGTGTGATTTTGTAAATGGTACAATGGGTTTTGATGTTTGCACGACTTCCTGTGCACCAGGGGGCGCTGTTGCTGCTGGGGGCCCGCAGTGAGATGGAGGCTGTGTGTTGAGGGAGCTGTAGATGTGGTTGTCTCTTGTGTCTGCAGAGAGAGTCTGGTAAGTGGAGTCTGCAGGCTTTGAAACTCCAGCAGGAACGTTCTCATACAGTACACCCTAGAAACACATGGAAAATACACAAATCATTTAAGTTTGTTACGTTGTTAAGGTTGTACGTAATTTCGGCGACGTAGCTCAAATGAAAAGACTTCCAATGAGCTTAATTTAAAGTAATTATTTATATGTTGGAATTGACACGGTTTCCATTCTTTATCAATATCTTCATAAGACAAGAAATATGACTATTACCTCTGAATTTCTTGTTGTTCGATTATCTGCAATTAAACACATGAACATGAGAAAAAGTAACGTATATTCCTTGCATATGATGGTATTTGTATTGATGAGTTTTCAGATTTTTTCTTCTGTGTTCGGTGTGTTATGTCTGACTGAAGTTGCTCTTACAAGGCATAAAGAGTAACTGGATTTGTTTGTTTTCTTACCGTTCTTTGACTTCTTCTTTCTGTAGTAGATCAGCACAGATGCTATGATCAGGACGACAGGGACCAGGATCAGCAGCAGAAACATGGGCTCTGATCAAAAATAACAAGATATCCATAAGCAGAGAGTTCGCAGATGAAACGTGCAAGACTTGGATAACAAAAAGAGCAAGTTAGCAGCAAGTGTTTACTAATGTGCTAAGCCAGGAGTGTCCAGACTATGGCCTCTGGGATCTTAGACAGTAGTTTTATTTTATTTTGTTGGCTCTCAGGCTTGATTATGAAATAATTTTAATACAGAAAGAAAGAAAGCTTTTGAGCTCGGGATTGTGACATCACACATAAGAGAATTTTCAGTTAGCCCAATGTTAAATCAATGGTGATTTTAAGACTAAATACGAAAACTTTGCATTTTTCAGTTTTTAACGTGATTTCGGCTAATGTGTTTCTATGCAAGTTTAACACACCAACAACAAACATGGTAGATTTCCATGGTAACGGCTGTTTTTTGATCCTGAACTCAGTTCACAGCGAAGCTCTCTCTTCTCCTAGGTGAAAAGGTCGTTCAACATCTGGTTCACGTAAGCCCCTTCAGGTTGGAGACCTAAGTGTAACAGGGTGCACTGGCTTTAATCATTTTCTAAGTTTTGTGGGACCAGCGAAATCCCGAACCACACCTGTCCTGGAGTCAGTGTAACGTAACAGTATTATGTCTTTTGAAACAGCCTGTGCAAATTTCTCATACGTTCTCATATTTATTATAGGTCAGCAGTGTCTTTTGCCCAGACACCAAACGTAAACTTAAATTTACATGTCAGATTAAAAACCCTTATAATTTCAGCAGATTTTTCCTAAAATGTCTGACTAAAATGAGCCCCAATTCAAACAGAAGCTCTTAATGAAGACTGGATTTTTTAATATGAAGAGGACTAATTTAAAGTTGCTGTTGGGAGACAATTTTAACAATTCCTTTTTCAAACTTGAGGTCAATATCATTAAACATGCAATTTAGGGACAAGGTACTAAATTTATTAAGTCCAAGCAGATTGCATAGAAGGTCTATTTTCTTAAAACATATCTGGAATTATCCCAGAATGGTTAATTTGACTGAAAATAAGTGGGTTAAAGCTTTTGTTTAATATTTTACCTGCCTTTTTCTTTTATCAGGGTACTGAATGTCGTCAGAGGCACATTACACCCTACAGCTGAAGCAAAACCAGAGTGGACTGGACAAGACTGGAACGTACACAATCGCAGTGTCTTAGGGTTCATGTCATGGCCAGGTCGTGCACCGATGGAAATAAACTTCTAGTGCGTATGACAGGTTTTATGTGGTGTATTGATACCTATTGTACATTTAAAAAATCAACTTTTTCACCAATTAAGTATAGTTTGTGAAGAAAATCTGTTGAAAATTGCAGGAAGTAAAAACAAACCAAAGACATCACACTAGGGAGATTCATTCCATCCAAAGATTATGCATAATTTACCCAAAATAAATAACTTTTTTTACCTTTAGCATTAATTTCTTGTGACGTCACTTCCCTGTGAGAGTATTGTGTTTTGCGAGCTGAGCATTCATGATCATTCATTTCACTGTTAATCCACATTTTACCTACCTAACTATCTTACCTTCCGAAACATAATTGAAAGTTTGATTGCTCCATAAACAACCCGGAGCTCACTTTTGTTCAGTATTTCGTGGCTTAAACCCCCATCTCTCTAGTGTTAGTTTGAGCTAGCCTAGCCGACTAGCATCATGGCTGGCCTGTCCTCCGCCTCTTTCGCCCTTAGCTGTTCAAGTTGTCATATGTTGAGTCAGAACCCTGGTTCCCTCAGTGACGACAGGGAGAAGTGTGTGAAGTGTAGTGTAGTGGTAGCTTTGGAAGCCAGGGTCATGGAGTTAGAGGCGCGGATCCGCACATTGGAGGAGCTAAAGGCTAGCTATAGCCAGATTGTAGCATGAGGTTTAGCGGACTGCGCCGCAGGTAGCAGTGTTATCATAGTTAGCAGTGCTACCGGCAGCAAGGCTAAGCCTCAGGCTAAGACTAGCCCCCCAGCGTCTCCCGCGTAGCCAGGACCAAACCAAGACAGGGATTGATTTGTGACAGTGATGAATTGATGCGCTAACGGTACCTTTAGTGTACCATGAGCTTCTTGTCTGCAATAGGTTTGCCCCACTCGGCGATCACACGCTGAACGTGACACTCTGGCTATTGGAAGTTCCATAGTCAGAGACGTGAAGCTGCCAGCAGCCTCAGTTAAGTGTTCTACGGGGGCCAGAATGGGTGACATCGAAGGAAACCTTAGGCTTTTAAAACAGAGAAGTCAGAGGTTCCGTCGTATTGTGATTCACGGAGGTGGTAATGACACCCAGCGGAGACAATCAGAACTGCTCAAATTGCAGGTTGGAGCGGTGTGTAAACTGGCAAAGTCGATGTCAGAGACCGTAATATTTTCTGGTCCCCTCCCCAGTCGGGCCAATGCTGAAATGTACAGCTGCTTTTCAGCATTCAACTGGTAGTTGGTGCCCTCAAAACTACGTAGTCTTTGTTGACAATTGGAGTGCGTTTTGGGGATAGCCCGGGCTCATGCGCCGGGATGGCATCTATCTAATTTCGGAGGGCTTGTCCCTTTTTTGCTTGGAATTTGGCTGATAACCTTAGTCACCTAAAGTGATGATCCAAAGATGAGCCCCGGGTGCAGAGCAGCAGTGTAGAACTCTCTGTTGCTAAGCTCTCGCCCGCGCTGTCACAGGTCAAGTGTTCAGAGTCAAAGCAAATAGAGACTGTGTGTGTCCCTCATGTAAATAACACCAGAATGTCAGATCTCAAAACAGCTAATTTAAGCGTCAGACCAAATAACTTAATAAAAATAATACCTACACACGATACTAATAAACTAGTAAATAAGCATATCAATTGTGGAGCGCTAAACATTAGGTCAGTTTCCTCCAAATCACTTTTAGTTAATGCGTTAGTTAGAGACTATAACATAGATCTTCTAGCTCTAACTGAAATTTGGCTTCAACAAGATGATTATGTCAGACTAAACGAGTCCACCCCATCGAGTCATGTGAACTTTCAGACAGCAGGAGCACAGGCCGAGAAGGAGGGAGGGCTGTGATTTCACACTCCAGTTTACTCCTGACTCCTAAAATTATAATTGAATCTTGCTCATTTGAAAGCCTTATCCTATCAATCACCTGCCCAAACTGGAGAAACCAAAAAGCAGTTTTATTCATAATAATCTATCGACATCCTGGTCCTTATTTAGAGATTTAGACAAAGTTCTCTGACTTCTTATCAAACCTAGTGTTAGACTGGGAAAATATTGTGGTGGTTAGAGATTTCAACATTCACGTGTGAACATAATCAGAAATGCCTTTAGTACTTTATTAGGTAGCATTGGTTTCACTCAGAATGTAAATAAACCAACCCACAGTCACAAGCACACTTTGGATCTGGTTCTAACTTATGAAATAGAGATCAGTGACCTAAATGTCTTCCCCCAAAACCCAATAATGTCAGTTAATTCTTGAGGACTATCCAGCCCCTCAGACTAAAACTGTAATGAAAATTACAATATCCGAAAAATCTATCTTAAAGTTCTAAGAAATAATAGATGTTGTTGCAGCTCCACTCAAGTAGAAGGTCATCAGGTCAAAGCGACCCTACCCTTGGTACAATGATGAACTATGTTCTCACAAACAAAGAGTAAAATTATAGAGATCTTTACGGCACTCCTGCACCGAAGTAAGTAAATCTGCCTCTTGTCATATAAGCAGGTTCTACGTAAGGCCCAAACCAGATATTATTCAAATCTAATAGAAGTAAACAAAAACAACACTAGGTTTCTCTTCAGCACTGTAGCCAGGTGGACAAACTGTCACAGCGCAGTAGAACCCTCAATACCAGTTACTCTAAGCTGCAATGACTTCCTTAAATTCTTTAACAGCAAAATCTCTGTTAGGGTTAAGATAAATTAAATTATTCCCACTATTAGTAAACAAACAAAAACATTAGCAAACCTAACCTTTAAAGTCGGCGTCCCATACTAATCCCTCGGTAATATTAGATAGGCTCACTGCTGTTGACCAAGCAGAGATAACTTCAGTCATTATGTCCTCTAAAACCTTAACTTGTATTTTAGACCCAATTCCGAGCATATTCCTCAAACAAATTCTCCCCCTAATTATAAATCCTATTCTTATGTCCCACAGTCCTTCATATATGCAGTTATTAAACCACTTTTGAAAAAGTCCAATCTAGACCCCGACCTATTGGCAAACTACAGACCTTTTTCTAATCTTCCCTTTGTCTCTAAAATCCTTGAAAGAGTTACAGTTAAACAGCTTTGTCGCCATCTACAGGACAGTCTCTTATTTAAAGTCTTTCAGTCAGGGTTCCGTGCGCACCACAGCACTGAAACTGCACTAGTTAAAGTCACAAATGATCTGTTATTAGAAGAAGAAGAAGAAGAAGAAGAAGAAGAATTTTTATTTATAGAGCGCTTTTCCGCCTAATAGGCACCCAAAGCGCTTTGGCTGCTGACTATGGACAGGTCTCAATCCTGGTTCTGTTGGACCTCAGCGCAGCGTTTGATACCATTGACCATGACATTCTACTGCAGAGGTTAGAATCTGATGTTGGTGTCACAGGGACCGTCCTCAGCTGCTTTAAATCCTATTTATCGGATAGGTACCAGTTTATCCTCACCTCACCTTGCTCTAAAGTAACCTACGGTGTGCCGCAGGGTTCAGTACTTGGTCCAGTTCTGTTCACTCTTCATGTGCTGCCGTTAGGTAAGATTATCAGAAAGCATAGCATTAACTTCCACTGCAATGTAGATGACACACAGCTGTATTTATCAATGAAAGCTGATCAGACCCATCAAGTGGACAGACTTAGTGCCTGCGTGAAGGAAATAAAAACCTGGATGACAATTAATTATCTGCTCCTTAACCCTGAGAAAACCAAGGTCATTCTTCTGGGCCCTAAGCACCTGCGAGACTCTTTATCTGACTAGATAATTTCTCTAGACAATATCACTGTAGCCTCCAGCTCTAGTGTTAGAAACCTTGGAGTCTTATTTGACCTAGAGCTCTTTTTCAAAGCCCATATAAATAAAGCCTGTAAGACAACCTACTTTCACCTGCGTAACATCAGCTCAAATGAGAAAAATCCTCCCTAAAACTCATCCATGCATTTGCCACATCCAGATTAGACTACTGTTACACTCTGCTTGCAGCGTGTCCTAAAAGCTCTGTAAAAAGCTTTCAACTGGTTCAAAATGCAGGTGCAAGAAAATTAAAAGGTACTAGAAGAGATCATATTACCCCAGTGTTAGAGTCCCTTCACTGGCTCACATTGAGTTTAGAATCAAATTTAAAATCCTCCTCCTGACTTATAAAGCCATAAATGATAAGGCCCCATCCGACCTCAAATATGCAATAGTAGATCAGAGCACTTTGCTCTCACTTTGCTCTCAAAATGCTAGACTATTATGTGTCCCTAGAGTCTCTAAAAGCGCAGTAGAAGGGAGCGTGTTTAGCTACCGAGCTCCTGTTATGAACCAGCTCCTGTTCATGTTAAAGAGGTCCACACAGTCTCTACATTTAAGACAAAGCTTAAAACATTGCTCTTTGAAATAGTTTATGGCCAGGCCAGTTAGGAACAGAAATAGAAATCTACAGTTTTAACCCGAGGAGCAACGCTGCTGGGGGAAGTATGGCAGCCTGAACACCATCCTCTGGTTCTGCCTACTTTCTCTATCAACAGTATTTAAGATTAGTTCATCTGTAGTCTCTTCATTGCTGTTCACATGTTTTTCTTTCTCTCCACTTGGGGAGTGGAGACTGTTTTTGACACCGCGGCAGCTGCTCCACTGATGACCCTCTTATCCACCTGGAGCACCTGGCTCTCCTTGATCTGGACAACTGATCCTCTTCTGCCTGGAGGAACTACTTCTACTCTACTCTAGATGAACTGTTCTGCCTGGTTGATCTCTCTGTGCTGAATGAACTGTCTAGAGGAGCCATCTGTCCAGAGGAACTCTCCCACATTAGATGATCCACCTTCCTTCCTCTTGGGTGGCTCTGGTCCAAGTGGATGTGTCAGTCCTGGACCATCTGCAGCCTGTCTGTCCGTGGGAGTAGGATCTCTCCTTCACTGTGGTTCTCCCCAAGGTTTCTACGTTTTCCCATAAGGTTTTTTGTTGTTTTTCCATGCCGAGAAGGAGGGTCAAGGACAGGGGATGCTCTGGGACATTTATCCACTTGCTAAATTCTATTGAACATTGTTTAATTGAACTGCTTTCTACCTGTGGCCCATCAAGGCAACTGTTGTTGTGATTTTGGGCACTACAAAAACAACAAAGTAAAGTTGTTCACATATATGTTGATTTGTCAGATTTTATAAAATCAGTGACATTAGCGGAGTTTAATCCCAGTGTAAAAAGTAATTTCCTGGTGTGATGTCATCATTTACGACCAGGAAGTGATTTTACAAAACTAAAAAGTTTCTAAATTGTGATAGAATGTATAAGTATACATACATTTTTTAGCAAAACGTCAAATACATTTATCGTACCCGTATTTTACTTTAGTTTAGAAAATGACATGCAACACACCCCAATGAAGTGCCACTTATTTGTGTCCACAGTACCTGAGGAGTTGAGTTCATCAGAAGCTGACGTAGTCGCAGGGTAAATGGTCTGTGCTGTGGAAAACATGGCAACATTGAAATCACAAAAACTCCCTGGATTATTTTGGTCAGATTGTCTCCATGGAGATGTTATGGCTTTGTTTGGAAAAGTTGCACAATACAAGTTGAAAGGCACCATGAAAGATGACAACATATACCACAACCATTTACGCAGTTCACTCATTAAACTTCCTCTTAAAGATTGTGGTTTTGGTGCAACTTTTCCAATCTTGCTTTAAAAATGAAATCAGAGGTGTAGAGGTTATGCACTGACATTCGTTAATTCTTCTTCATTCTTTATTCTTTTCCAACGCAAATTTAGAAAATGAAAATATGCACATTTTCTGCGGGTGGAAATGCAGTTTGTGTGATCCTAAAGTCAGTGTAGTGTAGCTGCAGTGTTGCTGTGTATCTGGGGGTTCTAGGACTGTTGGCTTGGATGCCAGATACAAACTAAACATTTAGCAGAATTGTAGACCTTTATATTTGTTAGACTGTGGCAGCTCTTTTATATTTTAGTTATTTTAGTTATAGGGCAGCATAGGATATGAAAGAAAATGTTCGGAGAGGGGGGAGAAAAATGTTTAAACCATCATCAACAATAATAATGTTTAAATCAACAATAATAATGTTTAAATCATCTGTGCAATTGGTGTTGGATTTGAAGTGGGGCGACATCGGTGATGGTGATGGACGGGAGGTGTGTCTGGGTGCTCGTTGTCCCTCTCTGGATGCGGCAGCCGTCCCTGTGTGGTCCTCTGGAGAATTTCCTGGGTGCTGGTGGTGGTCCGGTTTGCACTCTGGGTCTGGCCGGTTCATTCCTTTGTGGCACGTGGGGCGAGTCCTGGGGGTTTTCCGCTCGGGTGCGCTGGCTGCCTGATCAAATCCAGTGCATGGATGGGGGGCGGGCGGACGCCAGTGTGGGCTTGGCCCCCTTGGCAGAGGTGTGAACATAAAAAAAGAAAATAAAAAGAAAATAAAAATGAAAAAAGTTGTGATGGTGATGCGGAGGAGGCACTGGTGCAGACGGGGGAGGGGGGTCACGGAAGGAGGGTTTGGGGGGGAGTGAGGGTGTGTGCCCTGTCTAGGCTACCCCACTTTGGTGGGACACAGCCCAGGTATATAGATAGATAGATAGATAGTTTTCAGCTTTCACTGGAGAAAATATCATTGGTAAAATTGCAAATGTTGGGATCACATCTGCATAACTTCTAAAGAGAGCTAAAATGTAAGAAGTAGTAATGGTTGTAATAGAATAGAATATACGTACTATTTGTGACTTCAATCCTGAATGTCTGGTTGTACTTTACTCCACTTCTTTCCAGGATGCACTGGTATTGTCCACCATCAGACCTGGTCACATTGATGATGCTCACATCCAAACTAAACCAACCATGACATACAATGCAGAACCTTCCTTTACAAGCCTCTCTGTCTGTGGTCTCAACCAAAATGTCATCCTCTTTGTTACAGTCGTTTTTACAGAAGACTTTCTTGCGTTTTGTGCCAAACCCAGTCTTCGGACATTTCACTCTGATGGTTCCTCCCACGCTGACTGTGTGGACCGTCTGTGCTCTGATGAAAGCAGACGGACAGAACAACAGCCCTGTTCAGGAAACACAACAGTTACTCTTTGATACAAACTCATGGCAACTAGTACTAACTGCACATTTTATTAAAGGGGATGTATTACGCAACTTGAATGAAGGTTTAACATTATATTAAAGTGTTTCCTCATTTCCTCATATTTTACTCAAAGTTGTATTTTGATTGATTCTTGCATGTCTGAGTTAATCCTGTGTTGTCCTGCAACTGAGGCTCGAGGGATCTGAAAATTCCTATTTTAAACTACTCCCTATCCCCGCGCACATCCTGTACTTGGTCGTAATTATTTGAAAATATAATTAAAATGACAATGTGCTGCTTGTTACAGTCAAATGTCACTATGGACCTGTTTCAATTACTATGCTGTTTTAGATCAATGTTACACTATATATAATGAAAAAAGTAAAGTGATGGCTTGTGTTATAGCTCAATCACCTGATAATAAAAGCACGATATTTAACTTTCCTGTGATTGCGGTGCACAGAATCGGATTATTGCCATTGTCAGTGATCAAAATTCACCAACATATGAACTTGCTTTGGCGAGTTTCTGATTCTGAAAAATCTGGCCCTCTGCAAAATAAACTGGAATAGCCTTGAGACACAGTATGGAGCAGAGGTCACATTTGGGTCCCGGGCCATAGTTTGGACACCCCTATTGTAGATGCTTTGAATTAAAGGTGTCTCTATGACTTGATAAGCAAGTTACAGGTCAGCTCTGTAGAAAGGCAAGTCCACATACATTAAGAACACTTTTTTTTTTTTTTACATCAAAGTATTCTGTAATGAAATAAATGAAAGATATATATGTTTATTTATGTTTTACTTTCTATTAAAACCTAACAATTTCACATCGATAAATGACAGTCACCAAAAATATTGACTAATCATAACTGTAAATATAGAACACGTTTGATAACCGAATACAAACAGTAAATGGATATGACCCACAGAAATACTCACCGAGAAACAGGAGCAAAGCTGGACACACTCTCATGGTTGTGGTCTCTTTTGGAATGATGGTTTTAGCGACACATTCTAAAAACAGGAACTTTCATTTTGCAATCTGTCCATGTGCGGTTTACACTGCAAAGGCAAATAAATTGAACTGAAAATTAAGTCATTTGGATTCACCGTCTCGTGCGTAGACTACTTCTGTTTTAAGGGAGATTTTGTTGCATAACATTTTAGAGTTTGCATAACTCTCAGAACCTTTTGGAGTTCTGGTCCTCATAAGATCTTCATTTAAAGGAAATAGGGACTGAGGAAAAATACTTTGTACTTCAGTGCAGTTAAAAAATGTAGTAGAATGTGCAGATACCTTATAAAGAAAACCTATAATTTAGGTGCGATTAAAATGTTAAAACTATGTACACTGCTAGTGAAAAGACGCAAAAGCTGTGCAACCCGTGAGGTAGCCTAGAGTGGAGATGGTGGGCGTGTGCCGCGTGCGCCGGTAAACAGCGATACACAAACACAGGAATAAACCTTTTCTCCGTCCTGACGGTGCATCGTGTTGAGTCCTACGTCCTGGATCTGACCTGGAGTTTGACGTGCTCCAGTACCTCAACGACGGACGTTGCCGTTTGGTAAATAACAAGCTAACTCTGTCGATCTGTCGTATCCATCGTGTAATTACTGTGTAGCATTTTTTTTCTTCCACATTACTTCCTGAACAGGGGCTAGCGCCTTCCACTGTGTGACGACAATCCATTGATGCTTTAAGCAACGGGAGCGATCACGTAGTTTGCAAGTTTTGGTGTGAACGTTAGCTTGTGTGATTGTAATTGTATTCTTCATGTTAGATCATATGTGAAAGTGTCTGAAATGAAATAAAATACAACTTACAGGTGTCTCTAGTCTAACCATGTCCACGCGCTTCTGTTTGTATCATCAAGTCATTTTGGTGAGTTTAGAAGCAGTTTAAAAGAACATTTCCTTTCATTTTATTTAAATACTGAAAATAATTAAGTACTATCTGCAATTATATATAAAGGTTGGGTCCAAGAGGCTGCAATACCTCACACGGCCACTAATCAATCTTGCTCGCGTGCGAGGTACTGCAGCCTCTTGGGACCAGCCTTTTTCTAAAATTGCAGATAGTACTTAATTATTATCGGTATTTAAATAAAATAGAAGGTTCTTTTCTACCATTTCTAAAATCACCATAATTACCGTTTTTATATGAAGTGACGGTCACGGTAAACACGTGTGAGCCGCGTGAACGAGCACGTCGGACGATACAAACAGAAGTGGATATGGTTAGACTGGCGACATCAGTAAGTTGTATTTTATTTAATTGCAGACGCTTTCACGTATGATCTAATATGAAAAGTGAAGTTGACACAAAAACATGCATTCAGAACGTTATACTATAATTTTAAGGCAGATTGGCTTTTACAATTAACGTTAGCTTCCTCGTCTATTTTATAATAGTTAGACCAATTGTTTTCGTGTATTGTGTTTCCTTCAGGTTAAGGTAAACACAAGACAGGAAAAGAAGCGAAAGAAAAAAATAAGAACTAAGTCTTGTTTTTATTATTTGGAAACAATAACAAATACCAACAATTAGTATATTATCTGTTGCACTGGTAAAATCTTACTTTGTGTATAAACGAATAGCTAGCCTACTGTTGATAATCGTGGGCATGATGGACAGTTGAGAGCCAATTATAGATTGTACCCAGGATTTAATTTTGTAATGTTATGTGTGTAAATAGCAGGACATACGCTTCTTTTCTATATGATGGATCTAGTTACCATGGAACATGAGATTCTGTACACATGTTCTGTCAATTATGTTTAAAGGTCCCATATTCTGCTATTTTGCCCTTTACACAGTCTTTTCTAAGGGCTTTGTTGATACAATTTTGCGTTGTACAATATCCATAACATAACAGTTTCCAAAAAACACCCATTTCTTGGACTGGCCCCCCTCCTTGCTAATGCAAACGGCTCCCTCTGAGATCTGACCCCCGAACAGAGAGCAGGCTGCTCCTCGCCCAACTTCGTGCGAAGCCTAGAGCGGAGATGTTGCGCAGATGCGCCCGTGTGCTACGGTAAACATCGATACTCAAACACAGGAATAATCCTTTTCTCCGTCCTGACGGTGAGTCGGTGCTGAGTCCCTACGCCCTGGATCTGACCTGGAGTTTGACGTGCTCCAGTACCTCGATGACGCACGTTGCCATTTGGTAAATAACAAGCTAACTCTTCGATCTGTCGTATCCATCGTGTAATTACTGTGTAGCATTAGCATTAGCTGTGTTTATTCTGCGGCTGCGCGCTTCCTGGAGGTGTGGCTTAAACACCGCGTCATCCATGGGAAGCCGCGTCATCCATGGGATGAGCCCCCGTCTGCTGCTCAGCCGAGGGGGACGGAAAAGACAGTTCTCTAGCGAAAGCATGCGGGAATCAATCAAAAAACCACTTTGGGCACACATACGAGGCCCAAATAGCACTGTAGGAAGGTTAAAACCTCTGAAAAGTCGATTTTGCATGTTATGGGACCTTTAACAACTTAAAGGTTTATACTGATGCGAAAGTAAACAACTTTTGATACCAGCTATGAAAAATCCACTGGGAAAAGTGGTACTTTTGTATTACAGACCAAAATATAAATCTTTAAACAACAAGTTAGCTACAGTTTTTCTGTGTTAAATGAAAATAATATATACATGTTCTTACAGCTATCATTCTCATCCATCTTCTCCAGAGTCCAGCAGACAGCCCAGAGCAGAACTGTCCATCCTGAGGAAGTATGGTCTCTTGTTCTCTCTGTGTAACCCGGTGCTCAGCAGATCACAGCAAACCTGAAAACAGCATACGGGTGTCAACAAGTATATTAGTATATTTGACTTATTTGACAGGGACAGTGTACAGGAGCATTAATCACAAGAATATGAAAAGAGGCTTAGTACCAGACTTTAGCTCTCCGAGCTAATTTCCATCTGCAGTCCCTGAGACCCACAATAACATTACAAAAAACAATGAGCACAGAGCATAAGACAATGCAATTCATGATATGTACAACTGTCTTTAGTAGAGACTGGACTACTCCAAAACAAAATATATTAGTAATAACTTGTGTAGGGCTGTAACTAAAGATTATTTCACTAATTGAGAAGTGTAGCGATTTATCTCTCTGTTAAGCAATTTGTTGTTTAGAATGTGAAATGTCCGTAAAGATCACACTGTTACAACATTTGTTTTGAAGTCTGTTTGTAACCCACATGTTGATTATTCAATTACTAAATTAGTTGACACTTATCTCAATAATCAACTAGTTGTGATAAATTGATAAAGTAGTTTCAGCCCTTAACTTGTGCATTGAGTTAACGTAAACAGAGTGTATAGTAATAATTACTTTGCATTTGAAGTGTCTTCATATAAAATGGCTTGTTAGTTTATTTTAAGACCATAAAACTAAATTTAAACTAACATTTACCCAAATGACTAAACCATTTGTATCTTTTACAGAAAATACAGCATTCCGTGTGCAAAATAATGGCCTGTCTTAGTTTAAAGCCCACTCACCACGTCAAGGTGCAGGCCACGAGTGGGAACACAAGACCAGACAAGGACACGACAAACTCTGACGGGACCACAGGTAAACATAAAACATGTAACACATAAAAAAAAACACTATAACGTTTTTTTTTTGTTTTTTTTTACATTTGCCTTTATTTTCTAACCAATTAACAGTATGGATACATAACAAAACACAAACAGAAATTATTTAAATATTTTTTTTGGTCTGCAGGAACTGCATTTTTGTATTTTTTGTAAGAATGCAAGAAAGAACAAAAACACTTAGTTGTACATATGCCTTTATTTTCTCACACAGCAACTGTGCGGATTTAAAGCTATATACAGAAGAAAGACATTTTAATACATGCTAACACAGAACAGAGTTTTTTTGTTTTGTTTTGCAGGAACAGCAATTTTTATAAAAACACTTTTTCAAACAACAAAATACCAAGCCTAAACAGTTTCAGTGTCATGTTATGAGTGTGTATGTGTTGATGCTGTCACCTTCGAACTTGTGCTCCGTTGATGCAAGCTCCAAATTTTCCATTGACAGCTGTTCCTAAGTACATGAGTCACATAATTCTAACTGTGTTTCAGTCAGTGTGTTGTTGTCCTATTAGCTTTAGAGGGATTTATTAGCTATCTGCCGCCTACAACATGTGCTCCGTTCATGCACGCTCCAAGTTTCAGTGGAATCAATATCTGTGTTGGGAAAATAAGATATTTCCATCTCATTAAAACTCACATAATTAAGCTTTCCGTTAATACCCTTCTGGTTTGAAGTGACTAAAACTAAGGAACAAGAATCATTGTTTTACTCAAGAACCAGTGCTTGTGATGTAACATGTGGCGTATAATACTATTAAAGACAATGAATCAGATGTGAATATGATCAGATATGCATTACTGGTGGTGAAAGTGGATCAGCTTTGTGAATTTATGTCTAACCAGTTGTTTTGTCAATTTCTCTGTTTCTCTCTTAGCCAAATAATGGAGCCGAATTGTGCAGTATATCGATGTTGCCATTTTCACCAGAAGATGCACATGGTTGTCTTCAACAGTGGTGTCAAACATGTGACTGTGCAGCCCTGGAAACAAAGTCTTGTCTGCACTGTAACGAAGAACTTCATTTACAATGGCAGCAGACAGCCCGTGTCCTTGGGGAAGTTTGCCAGAGGTTGCTTTCAAGAGCCGTTGTTGTCTCTGAGAGAAAGAAGCGTTGAATCTGCTTTTTGAAGTATTGCTGCAGCTCGTTCTTTGTTTGATGTTCTCATGGGTGCCTTATAACCCTTTCCAAAGGGATTTCGGCTATTGAGAACATCAAAAGCAGCATCAATAGTTCTCAGGAAGTCTACTGTCTCCTCACAGCCTCTGAACTGTGGCAAGTGCAGTATTCCAGAGCATCGGTAACACTGCTGCTGAATACCTGTGTTGCCAGCTTCACCTTCATCTTCTGTCTCTCCCACTTTATATGCGCCATCTTCAACTTGTTTCCTAGTCTTAGTCCCTCTTTTTCTTGGAGCTCGTTCAGCTCTACAAGATACTTCCACTTGATCTTTCCTGTTGAGGTTTGCAGTGTATCTCCTTCAGCAAGTGTATTTCGGAGCAGCTTAATCATGTGGCAGTACATGTACAGAAGAGTTGTCAGCAGGATGAGGAAAGGAGGGAACCATTGCTTGGACGTCCAAGTTTGCTCCAAGTGCATTGAGCATGGAAAAATGGCATGATGGGCCATCACAGGTTAAAGAAACTATTTTCACCCCAATGCAGGCGACGAAGGCATTCCTTCACTAAGTTGGCACGTTCCTCACCTGTTAGCAAATCTATAAAGAAATATGCTACTTGGAGCTTCCAGGAGTCATTAATGGCAACTGCCATTACCACCAAAGCGACTCTAGCCGCAGGAAGACTGTCGTCTATGATGCCACATCCAAGGGCCACGTATCCATGAAATCTCCCAGCGCTGTATTCAACATGCTTTCGAATAGCCACTTCATCGAGCATCAAGGCACAAATGGTCTCTTTACCTACCTTCTGTCTTTCCTGTACATGGGCTTGTAGAGCAATGAAAGAAGCCTTTATGAAGCCAGGATCAGATGACGCTTCACTATACCAGTTCCTGATGGTGTCTGGATGTGGTAAGGCCAAGTCAAAACATTCACGCACATAGGAATAGGCCTTGGCGGAATAAAAGTGTAGAGTCATGGAAAAAGTGCGCAATCCCTCTGACACTTTTGACTTGTTTCCTTTCTCCATTCTGGTGAGGACCTCCTTGATGACGCCCCTGAAGGAATTATCCATCATCTCAGCACATCCAGTGGAAATAAGGCTTTTTTCTTTCAGCTCCATGATGATCACTGAGAGGTTGATAATTTGCTTTTGTAGTCGTCTGGGTTTTTTTTGCTGTAATTTAAGTTTCTTGCGACATTGGTCCAGTTTCTCCTCAGAAATTAAATGTGTCTCCAACTGACGCTTAATAGATCTAGGTGATTGTAAGACTGCATAATCATGTTCCTGTATACTTTGTGGAAAGACATTGATTGGGGCAGGTGGCTCATCTTGTGTGTCACAACACTCACCTTCAGGGTCCGAGGAGGTCTCAAGGACTATCTTTAACTCAGGATCTGTGGTGAGTGTGTATGTGTGGTCCATACCTTGTATAATGTGAGAGGCATTACTGAAGGTTTTGTCCTTGGCTGTCATGCACTCACCTTCAGAGTTGTTGTCAAATATGGTTGGAATAGCTGTGGATGACAGTTGCTTTTTCCCACCTTTGACAGTGAAACACATACACAGCCTGGAGTTCTTTGTGGGAACCCAACCTTCACGCTTAATGTTCTCTACCCATTGTGCCAGTCTCTTTTTGTCATCCAGAGGGAAACTGAAACATATTACACATAAATAGGTTAATAATGTATAACTAAATGTTTATTTCCGTGAAGTTCTACTTTGTTGGTTTGCTGTGTTATTTTTTCCACATCAAATAGGTTATGAAACTGAACATGCCTGCAGTTATATATTTTGGTAATAATCTGCGTATAATCATTACTTAATCCTTAGATAAAATTGGTATAGTTCTATCTTTATTTAAGTGATGCATAATTATAGTCTGCAAGCCTAATAAGCACTCACATGTCTTCAAATCATCATATTCACTGTTCACAAAATCAAATCAAATTATTTTTTGAAAAAGGCCAAAATCACAACAGTAGTTTCAGAGGAATGACAATACGTCTCAAAGTGTTGTAGGAGCAGTGGTAGAAACTAACAGAGGACAAAAGTAAAAGTACCGTAAAATGCGGGTTATAAGCCGCTACTTTTTTCTCATGATTTCAACCCTGCGGCTTATACAGCGGTGCGGCTAATTATGTATTTTTCCGCGAACAGCCTCTACAGCCTCGGAGTTACGTAAACTAAGTTCCGAGCAGAGTTTATAGGAAGAATAAGTAAGTAACTACTGTTTAGTGTTCTACCTGCACCAACGTGATGTGCCTGTTCCTCCGCTGACGCTGGCCCACATGATCTCTCCCTCGCTTCTTTCTTTTCTCTCTCTCCTCCACTGCTCTTTCTCCTCCATTGCGCTCTCTTTTTCTCTCTCCTGCTCCGTGTAGCAGCCGCCGCTTTCATTAACGCATTCCCACGTTACATATTTTGACCACTTATTCAAGGATGGGGAGGAAAACAACACCACACTGGCTTTTGTGGTAGAGCGCATGTTACAAAACACGGTGCGCGCCTCTGCCACGTGCGCACCTATTCCCCGACCGGTGCGACAGCGCGGACACCCGCGGCTTATAGTCAGGTGCGGCTTATATATGTACAAAGTTTTTTTTCTTTGAAAATATGGCTGGTGCGGCTTATACTCAGGAGCGCTCAATAGTCCGCATTCTATGGTACTGTGCTCAATAATATTTCATGTTTCACAGTCTTTCATTATCAAAATGTCATCTTTGCAATATATCAAGCTGTGATCACCATGAGTTGACGTTTAAAAATGGCGGACTTTGCTGTCTTAAGCTAAAATAAGTATTTGTATTCACAGAAATACTTTCTAAATTGTTACCGATAGAGACCAATCGATTTCCCATCCAATGGATCCGTCTGATGGAAGCAGTTGATTGCAGAACACGAAGGCATCCTTGCGTTGGTCACTTCTTGCAATTTGAACAATCCGTGCAGTCCAGAAGGAAAAAGGTTGAGCGGGAAGCTTTGAAATTTTGTTTATAATTGTAGCGTCACTATTGTCTTTTCCCCTAGTCTGTGGCGTGCAGGTGCAGCGTGACTGATCTTGCTAAAGGTAGGCAACTGTATACATTTTGCAAAAGAAATTAATTGCACAGAGTAGGTTGTTGCATTTTTTAATTTAATTTCTCCGACAATCTTAAGACATAGGCACATAATGCATTTCATTCTAGCATCAAATTTGAGGAAGATGTCTTCAAGACATGAGCGCCGAGGTCGAAAGTCATCAGCAGGTATTGTAGCATGCTCTAACAAGTAGTTTCATAGACGTTTTTTTATTTTTTAGTATTACAATTTTTTAATGGATAATGTATGTGTTTTAGAGCCCACAGTATGGATTATGGGCGACAGCTACGTCCGCAGAGGCTGCGACTGGGCTGCGCAGACCATCGGGCCTGACCTGGGGCTGTCTGCCCACGTACAGTGGTTCGGCCAGGGAGGCCTACACTGGAGTGCCCTGCTCCCCTGGTTCCGACGGGCTGTACGAGGGAAATCCGCCCTGGCTCTCCTGCTCATCTGCTGTGGCAGTAACGACCTCAGCAAGGTGAAGAGTGTGGAGCTGGTCGCAGCGATGAAGCAGGACCTGCTGGACCTCCATGGGCAGTTCCCTTCTATGACCCTGGTTTTCTCAGCCCTGACGGATCGACGCCTGTGGAGGGACGCCAAGCCGGGGCAGATTAACAAAGCAAAGAAATGTTTGAACAATGTAATTGGTGATTTTGTGAATGGTCTTGGGGGTTGCATGGTGAGTCATCCTGCCATAAAGTTTGACTGCCCTGGTCAATTTGTAAGAGATGGAGTTCATTTCTCTAATTTGGGAAATGACTTTTTTTTTTAAATGATTTGGCTACAACACTGAAAAACCTCTTGTAATTGGATCTAAATTAACAAAACTTATGCCAGGCATAATTTCTTTGTGGCAGGATCACCACTTTTTTTCCTTTTGTGTGTGTGTGGGTGGGTGCAATTTGTTATAATGTACTGTAAGAGCATGAAGTGTTGATGATGAATGTGTTCGTACTCAACTTTGGTGTCATTTGATATAAATCAGAAATATTGCTAATCGTCTTAAATATCAGAAATGCACACCATTACACATGTATTCACGTATATTTGTAGATATAAATTTACAATTCATCATACATTTGGTAAACAAACCATTTGAAGTAACAAAGTCTGCGTTGACAGCATATGACTGATAGTCCTGTTTTGCACGCAATCTGCAAGTTGCGTGCTCGTTCCCGCCGCTCAAAGCATCATGGGGATTGACGTAAAGCAAAGATAGCAGCCTCCGTATCAGGAAGTAAATGCGGAAGTAAGAAACTTTTTTGGGGTCATGCGCCAATGAGCATTCTCCACAGGGATAAACAGGGTCGCCATTTTGGATTAATCTTCCAGGTTTTCTTATAGTTCTATGAATCAGACACACACATACGCACATGCACTCGCAAGCGCACACACACACACACACTCACGCAGACACAAACACACGCACACACACTCACACGCACACACTCACAAACACACTCACACGCACACACACACTCACACGCCAACAAACACATGCGCACAAACTCACACGCACACAAACACACGCACACACACACAAACACACTCACACGCACAAACACACTCACACACACAATCACACGCGCACACACACAAACACGCTCACACACACACACACAAGGTGCGCACTGGTCTGTGTATCCGCTGCAAGGGCCGCTGCTCTGACAGAACATGAGCAGGACTCAGGACCGAAGTTTTTTGTAAATGATCTGCCGTTCAAGTCATAATTTTATGGAAACACCCTCGGTGTAAAATTATGTTGGTTTTTTTTTACATTTGAAGCGGATACAGTTTTGCGCAAAAGCATACTCAGCAGACGGACTGTCTTAACTGGACTATATTTATTATTCTGTAATGTATCGTTGTGGTTATTTGTGCCCATTAAGCTTGTTTTATTAGGATTATCTGGTCCATATGAGGATAGTAATCAACTTCAGGAAATGTTTCTCATGTTATATTTATTACTGCATCAGTTTTGAAGTTTATTTGTTACGATTCTGGACTTTCACAGAATGCATCACACCACGCCCTACATTTGCTTCACTCCACCTCATATTTTGGCATGATCACGCCTCTCATTTAGAGCTCCTCGCCCCACGACATCACAGTTTGCACTGGCAGAAAACGTCATTAACGCCCCGGCCGCGCTACCACCAGGGGCAAAGTACGGCCCTGTGTGTTGAGGGAGCTGTAGATGTGGTTGTCTCTTGTGTCTGCAGAGAGAGTCTGGTAAGTGAAGTCTGCAGGCCTTGAAGCTGCAGCAGGAAGGTTCTCATACTGTGCAACCTAGGGACAGGGACAAAGTGAATGTTATTCTCTGAAAATATGAGGTATGAGGTAATAAATATTCAAATTTTACCTCTGCGTTGATTTCTGCTGAAGCATCTGTTCTTTGGGAACCTGTAAAAAATGCATTTATTCTATTAGCATTAACTTGAGTGACGGTGGAATCCAATTTAAGGCGAGACACTGCAGGTGAAAAAATCTTAAATTGAAATTTGAAACTTCTCCTGTAGTTTACTCACATAAATGTAAGGGAAAAAATTGCAAGTTTTTTTTATTATGTATTTTCAAGCAGAAATAAGGCATTTTATGTGTAAAAACAGCCAAAATCACACACATTTTGATTCATTTTGTACACATATTAATTATAAAAACTTTTGGATTTCTTATTTAGTTTTTGAGTTAACTAGATCTGGCTGAAAATTGGCCTAAATTTTTTTTTATTTCGTCTTATGTTTTTTTTTTTACTTTAACACTTAAATAAACTAGGTTCAGAATTATTCATTCATTCATTCATTCATTTTCTACCGCTTATTCCGTTAGAAGTCGCGGGTGACTGGAGCCTATCCCAGTGACTTTGGGCCTTAGGCGGGGTACACCCTGGACAGTGGCCAACTCGTCGCAGGGCTGACACAGAGAGACAGAGACAAGGACGGACAACCATTCACTCTCACATTCATTCACTAGGGACAATTTAGAGTTGTCAATTAACCTACACAGTCATGTCTTTGGACGGTGGGAGGAAGCCGGAGAACCCGGAGAGAACCCACGGTAACACGGGGAGGACATGCAGACTCCACCCAGAGAGATCGTGTGATGTTAGGGTGGTTCGGAATTCGAGACCACGATGTTGGGGTGGTCTGGGATTCGAACCCCGATCTCCTTATTGAGAGGCAGAAGCTCTAGCCGCTCTGCCACCGTGCACCCCGGTTCAGAATTAGATATCAATAAATCTTGTTACATACAAAATTGTGTAGTTTGGTGTTCGTACGAATCTTGCAGGTCGCACGGCCAGAAAGCTCGTAGATGTTCATGGAGGGGAGCAAAGTTTCTCACAGCCTTCTTAACGCATTAAATGCGTCTGCCATTCAGTTCTCAATAACAACTCAAGGTGTTCTTGAGAAAGCAAAGCCGTATGACGATCGTGGAGTTCTTACATTGTTGTCTAGTGTGCCAAGCAGCTTTTCTAAATCATCATTACGGCAGTCTTACTGATGCGTTTTATCGCACGGCCGCTGTATGTCCTGTCTGTGTGCACCTCAGAGCGCTGTCCTGGCCTCCTTACAAATACTACAAAGACAGGGTGGCGTTAGCCTATTCCTTGGTGAACTTACCTGTCTATTATAACACATATTTCATCTGTTGAATGAGTTTACGCTGGAGCTTGGGTAGTGATAATCATTTATTTGTCCACTTTGGGACATAAATAAAAGCCGGTGGCTGGTTCCGACACTTTGCTGACTGTGCAGCTCACTGGCGCATATTTAACAAATGTATCAAGGCGAGAATTGCGCATTTATCGTTTTGCAATTACCCACGATGATTATTTGATTTCAAATTTTGACATTTATGGTCACTAAGTATGCATCGTGGTCATTTAATTGACTTGTCCACTTAGATCACTTGTAGTCCAGAATGTCTCTACCTGCACCATACTACATACAAATATTGAACTTAAAAACATCTTACTCGCACCGTAAGAGAAATGCAGTGGTATTGTTTGACTCAAGGCCGATGTAAGAGATCATTAATAACACATTATTAATGGCGAATCAGCATTTCAGTTTTTTGCAGCTAAAATCTGGAACAGTCTCCCCGAAGATGTGAGACAGGCCTCCACTCTGACAATGTTTAAATCCAGGCTAAAAACAGTTCTCTTTAGATGTGCATACGACTGAAAGATCTATCTGCACTCTTCTCTTTTAAAGCAATTTATTTTAAAATGATTTTAAAATGATTCTGTGTGTCTTTTTGTGTTTTGTGATTTTAATGCAACTTTTCCTGTTTATGTAAAGCACTTTGAATTGCCCTGTGTACGAATTGTGCTCTACAAATAAACTTGCCTTGCCTTGCCATTAACGTACGCTTGAGGAACACTTAAGGCCAGCGTAGGACATATGAGGTGGAGTGAAGTTTTGACGCATAAACACTGTGCGTTGTGCTTGGGGCATTTGTCAGGCATCGCAGGAAGAGGGGTCGGCTAATTCGTAGAAAATCTTCGACAAGATTGTCTATGTCTAGGAACATAAGTACGGTCTACGAACACTAAATTTTTGTAAGGCGGCCTCAAGAATGACGTAAGAAATGAGCAACAAATCATTCGTAGCCTGTTTGTGGCCTGTTCGCAGCCGTTCGTACGGGTCATTGTGTCCAAGGCTTTATGTCTCTGTTGGAGAAAAATTAATTTTAAGAAAACAGCCTTTGAAGTTACAATGTCCCAGAGAAATCTATGGATGAAGTGGATTAAATTAAATAATATCTTTAGGAGCAGATTGAACACCTTTATTGTTTCCACATGACAGCCGTTATGTTGAGAGAGCAAACTGAAAAAAAAAGTGGGTTTTGCTTGTAGTGTCTCGCTTCAACCTGAAAATTGTACAAGTCGTTTAGTAAAGTACTTATGAACTTACAGGTGCCATAGATGATTTTTAAAATGTGAAAAACTAAAGTCGTTAATTTTAAACTCTCTAAATTGAGTTTATCAGCGCTTTTCAAAACTCACTGAAGCCAGGGGCTGTCTTGCTGTCACGGTAAAGCCAACAAACATTAGCATACTAACAGTGCACTTACTTCCTGCTTTGCGGAGAATAAACGCACACAAAAACAAATGGTACAGCCCTTTTAATAACGTGTCTAAATTCAAAAGCAGCATATTACTTTGGTAACTACTTGTGCTGTTTACCTAAATGCTACTGATTTAATTTTACTGTCCAATCGCTTGAACCTAAGCCAAGTTTTGGCTCTCTAGGATTTCCGCAATATCATCTGAGTATTGTAACTGGAATTATGAAAAATATATTGACATGTTCAGTTTGGCAATATCACACTGGCTAATACAGAGAGCAATATGAAGTGAATATGAGAGGTTTTAATGTTTTTCTAATTCCCTTTGGTGATAGTGCTTTTGTTAAAACCAGTGGACTCTTTTATTCATTTTTTTACTTTTTATCCACATCTGATAAAAGTAAACTGTCAAGCTGCTGGACATGTTAAATATGAAAAGAAAGCTACCCATTAGCCCATTTATTTTCAGTCAAAACAATTATTCTGGGATAAATGTGTCAGTTTTTTACTCCTAAAGCACAAGTTTAAAAATTACAGTAAAATTCAAAAATTTTATATGGATTCCGCCTGGACTTTTTTACTTTTCCCTAAAACTAATTTGTAGTTAAATTACCTTCAGCTTTGAAAGAGGAATCGTCAAAACCCACCAAATGGCACCCTCTGGGAGCTAGTGCCTCTCGCGGCCCCCTTCGGACCCCTCAAACGGGGCGTCCAGCTCAGTGTCGTACCGCGCTAATGGAAACATGACGATTGTCTGTGAGTTGCTAGTGCCTTGAAATCTGAATGTGCTTTGTTAACAGCTGGAAGCGCATGTATTTTGAGTGTAGGTGTTGCAGGTCTTTGGACATAACATCCTGCGTACTGTTGTTTCTAGGGCCGTCTTGTTAGTTTAGCTCGCTGTCAAGGTTGAAAAGATTGTTATATCCAAAAGTGAGTTTGATTGAATGAGGTTTTTATCCCAAGTACTGTATGTATACTAGAGTCGGGGCCAAGTTTACGTTCTAGAATGTGATGATATCATAACCTCAGGAGCAGCTTTTCCATTGGATTGCGTTGGACTTTGCCATAAAATATCTCAAAGGTAAATTCACAAATATTGAACCTGATAAATACTACAAAATGACAATTGTCTACTGTTAATTTCCTCCTGTATCTCATCTGTGAACCGAATCAACAACTTTAGGCCCATTGTCAATAAAGTATTCTCAGAAACTGAGGGCCCATCAAACCTTAACAACCTAATCTGTTAACAAATTGAAGAGTTCAACATTTCATCTTTTATATTAATATGAGTTTATTCACAAGTGTATTGTCATAATGATGAATGAAGGAGTCAGAAGTATATTGTGTTGTTTTGTGCACAACCCTCTGTTTCTTAAGCCCAGGTCACACTCCAGTAAACAACTTCAGAGACAGTCAAACAGGACTGCTGGTCTCACACCTCCCACACAGATACTTTCTGTTGACCAAAGGAAAAATGCAGAGCTGGAGATAACGAGAGAAACTCCGGATGAGGGAGTCGGATGGGTGCTGGACCAATCACAGCGCTGTACATTTTGCAACTGTGTATTGTGTGTTAAATACTGGCAACCTGCTATGTTGAGGCGCGCGTTTTCAGGGGAAGCAGACTCGGAACGTAGCTTTCAATAATGGCATAGCAGGTGCCAGAGTTGTATTAGATTGTAAACTTAGGGAATAAACCTTTTGGATCAAAGCTACTGATTTCCGTGTTCTTCCTCTGCTGGTATGTGTTATTAGCTGATAGTGAAAGGTCTGTTTGATTCATTTCTTCCTCTCTCAGTTTTGAACACGCAAGAGGCTCCGAAAGGTAAATCAAAGAGATAAGAGAATAACAAATCAAACTAATACTCAATATGCTGTGCTAAGGTAACGGAGCCAGAAAATAGGAGATTTTCTACAATTGGTGACCCGTCGACGTGCTGAAGGGGGAGGTGGATCAACAGCGTGGACAGAAACGCGGCGTCGGACCTGTCCCCGTAAACAAAAAGCGTTGCGGTAGAACATACCAGTCTTCCTTCCACGGCTGGGACATCGGTATCTCCTGGGCCCACACATAGATAAGGTAAGACAACTTTTGATTCACTTCCATTGAGAGTGTCAAAGTATGTCTATTGGCTGAAATAAAGCGCGTAGACTGAAATAAAGCGTTGTTGAGTGAAGCGTTGACAGACTTGGGGGCTGTCAGAAAACTCTTGAAATATAGCGTTGTTGAGTAAAGCGCTGACAGACTTAGGGACTGTCAGAAAACTCTTGAAATATAGCGTTGTTGAGTAAAGCGCTGACAGACTTGGGGGCTGTCAGAAAACTCTTGAAATATAGCGTTGTTGAGTGAAGCGTTGACAGACTTGGGGGCTGTCAGAAAACTCTTATAAGGCTCAAAGCGCGTAGAGAGTCTGAAGAAAATTAGTACAAAGGCGCGTGAGTTAGAGGCACTTTCGATTTAATTAAGCAGAGCTTAAAATGCGAGTTGGAGTAAATTCTGTTAAAACGCTCAGTTTAAAAATTCTATGAGTGAATGCATTAAAGAAGAAGTGGGAACGATAAACGGAGAGTAAGTATATGATAAACGGAGATTATAGTATATTAAGGCTTGAAAATAAGGAAATACAACTATGGCTAAAAATAATTGTGAAGAGTGGGTGTAAAAACAGGAGCGCGGGCGCCACTGAGATTAAGGAAGCGCGTGCCACTCGAGGTAAGTTGGAAAAAATGAGAAAACATGCGAAGTGGACATGCGAAGCAGCAGTGGCGAAATGGACAATAGAAGGAAGGATTTTCAGCCCAACACGAAGGGGAGGAGCCAAGGCGGGAGGACCGATGCCTTCGGCTCCACCCGCACAGCAATCCCCGCCCCAAACAAACCTCCAAGCTTGGCCTACAATATTGTTATGATGACAGTGAGGAGGAAACTAATGCTGAAGCCTATGAAGCAAAAGAAAAATTACTACAGCTCTCTAGAGAAAGATACATAGTAGAGCAAAAATACAAAAAAGCTAAAAAAGAGGACGATGAGACACAGGAAGAATTCACCACCCGTTTAAAGGAGCTAGGCAAAGAATTAAAAAGTAAAGATAAAGACATAGAAACACAGGCAAGGTTGGCCTCTTGCCTGCCACAGAAAAAGAAGCCAGAATTCTATAGTAATTATCCGCTGGTGCAAACTGGGACGCCGGGAGAGGGCGGAGTTTTCCCTTTTAGCATATCAACCGCTGGGATGTGCAGAGCTGGCCCTACTCAAAAGTAAAATACCCCCACTCCAACAAGGTGGAAGAGCCTGGTTTCAGGCAGTCAAAGCGGCTACACAGACGTACACATTGGCAGTAGGGGACATTAAGGGTCTTCTGGCAGAATGTGCTCCAGCACATGTGGTTACTGGAATTCTAAGAGACACAGCCCTTACTAATTTACCAGTACATGAACCTTTTGACCCATTAGCAGAAGCACTTCTGGCACACATTGAGGCATTATATCCAGCACCACAGCCTAAACCGCCCACATTGACTCCTTTTCAGCCAGGTGCCTGCCCAAATAAATTTATGGAAGAGTGTGTTCAGGCTTATACCAATTCCATGCATGCACATCCTTACCGCACACCTCAAACGACCTGCCTATTCCTACAAGGCGTTTTGGAAGCCTTGCCCAAACAGTTAAATGAAAACATGCAGGGCACTCCTGGCCTGACAGCGAATCCTGATATGTTCCTCACATATTTTAGACATCACGCAGACATTTTTAATAAAAAACATAGAGAACAGAGAGAGAACACAGAGAAACTACAAGAAGAACTTTTAAAAATGCAGGTAAATCAAGCTAAACAGCAGGCAACAAACGCCAAAAAGGAACTAAAAGCTGTAAGGCAGATGGTGGCCACAACCCCTGACTCACAAACTGATACAAACATTGCCCCAGCACCAGCAAGCGTGTTATACGCAACCCAACCTCAGGCCTACGGGCCCCCACGACCACCACAGACATTCGACCAGACCCACATTCACGTACACGCCCACGGAAATGGGGGGTTTAGGGGTAATGCTAGAGGAAGAGGAGGTGGACAAAGGGGAGCTGGGAGAGGCTATGGTAACCAGGGTCAATACAGGTATGCACAAACCCAACAAAGAGGAGATGGATGCTTCAATTGTGGAAGTCTCGAACACTGGAGAAGAGATGGAGGGCCCCAGGTGAGGGGACAGCCCACAAGAGGACGGGGACGTGGTGCCCCACCTCCATGGGAGGAGCAGGCGTACACGCAGTACCCTGTTACTGGAAACTACAATTATGATGGATATCAGGATTAGGGGTGCCCAGTGAGTCCCAGCCCCACTCCTGAGCCGTTTATTCCTGTGGAGGTGAGTGGAAACACTTTAATGATGCTGGTCGACACGGGTGCGACTCATTCAACCCTGAGGAGCGTGCGACCTGGGGAATTAAGTGACAAATGCATCAACTTGGCGGGGCTCACGGGTAAACCCACACCTCTACGTTTGACAAAACCACTGACTATGAAAATTGCTGGACAACAGCTCAAAACCTCGTTAATTCATTCACCCAAAACGCCGGTCAGCTTGTTGGGCAGAGGCATTTTGCAAGCGACAGGAGCCATCATACACTGCGAACCTGAACAAATGACTGTCACATGGCCTGATGGACATGCCGTGCAGTGCACACCCAACTATCGTGCTGGATTATATTTGGCCACACCCGAGGGACCGGATGCTTGTGTCTCTATTTATTGGGGACTTCTGCAACCAGATTCACTGGAAATGAAGTGACTGTATGCAAAAATGTTACAGTGGAAGCCATGGTTTTCCATGCTCTATCCTTACTCCCCTCCAGCAGATCCACTACATGTGACCCTCTTCTATGACAGATACAACGACATGAGTTACCAGATAGAATTTAATGAGAATGTTAATGGCAACGAGTACAAAATTGAAACTACACACTTCTATGTCCATGAGTCAGGAGTCGTGGCGCCGGTTATTTTACCAAAGGAATTAGAACCATACTACAAAAGGGACTCTCTGTCTGACCCACATGTGTCGTTGCTCCTCGGTCCCGGCCATGAGGCAAGGGAAATGGGACCACTGACACATATTTTGAATTCTGCTCCGGATTGGGAGCAGACACCTCTGTCAAACGTGAGATTTAGCAGAACATATCAGGCTTATAAGGTAGTAACTGGTAAAACTACAGACATAATTTTGGCAGAAGAGGAACTCATCACAAGGACACATGGCAGGGAACTTACGGATCATGACGGGCAGGAGAAATGCTTTCTAAATTTCCAGATTCTCTGTGGTCACAGGGACCAGCTGACATTGGCAAGTGTCAAACAATTAAACCTGTCAAATTGGAAGTTACCAAGGATGCACATGTTTATGTACCTCAGAGACCACTTAAAAATCAGGCACAGGTGAGGGGAGTTGATGAGGCCCTGACTGACCTCTGGAACGCGGGAGTGTTGGAGATGTCTAATTCCAGTTGGAACACCCCGCTTAATCCAGTACCAAAACCTGACAGTACATATAGGATGGCGCATGACTTAAGGAAAGTAAATGACGTGACCACGACTCCTTTGCTGCCAGTTCCAGACCCACACAAATGCTTATCTGTGTTAACACCAGACATGACATACTACACAGTGATTGATCTCAAACATGCCTTCTTTACGATCCCCTTGGCCCCTGAGTGTAGATATCAGTTTGCATTCACACATAGAGGAGTGAAATTACAGTACAAGGTGCTGCCACAAGGGCATAAAAATGCTCCGGCATTTTTAACCAAATTCTGAAAGAATGTCTCAAAGACACACCAGTGTTGCCTGGCACTGCCATCGTTCAGTATGTTGATGACATCTTAATTGGCTCTGTAAGTGCCACAGACTGTCTCTTAGAGATGACCCACAGGGTGTTAGCCAGGTTGTGTGAGCATGGGTTCAAGGTGTCTAAAAAGAAACTACAGTGTTGCAGACCACAGGTTCTCTTTCTAGGTAAAATAATTACAGCAGGTTTTGTTAAGCCGACCCCAAATCAGAAACAATCTATCTTACAGGCACCAAGGCCAGAAACAGTTAAAGACATGCTCTCATTTTTAGGACTTGCTAACTATTCCAGGTACCATGTACCTGATTACACTGGGAAGACGGCCACGTTGAGGGCCATGATCAGGGAAGCGGGAGTGAGAGAGAGTTACAAGCACGGCTAAATTGGACCTTGGGAGGCAGATTTAGCTTTTACAGAACTAAAACAAGCACTAGCCACTTGTGCCTACTTAGCTATTCCAGACTACACAAAACCTTTCCATTTTGATACCTCTTTGACTGCACATTCAGGACATGGCATTCTTTGGCAAAAAGCCAGCTCGGGACACAGATCTATCATTCTTTATGTGTCCACATTGTTGGACCCGGTGGCTTCTAAGTCAACCCACTGTGCAGTGTTTGCCACCACCCTCTCACAACTTCTTAAAAAGGTGGCTCACGTGGTCATGGGGCACTCCCTCATTATCTACACCAACCATTCTGTGGTTTCCTACGTTCTGTCTAACTCTTTTGCTCTGACCTCAAGTCGTCAGTTGAAACTGTCCAGTGAACTGCAGGCACCCAATCTTACTTTTGTGCCCGACGACACAGCCAACTCCTCACAAGGCTTGACTGTTTCAGGGACTCTGCATCAGTGCGAGGTTTTCTCGAAAGCTGAAACTCAGCTTAGGGATGACCTGTTTGACAAACCTATCCCGGACTCCAGACTGTTCTTTACAGATGGACATTGTCATAGAGCAATGGATGGAACACTGCAGGCATCGGCAGCTGTGGTGGAACTTCTTGATTCAAAAACGATACCAACCTTGGCCACTTGGGGCCCTGAATCGGCCTCGGCTCAATATGCAGAACTTATGGCCATACATATGGCCTTCCTTCAGGCCAAAGGACACAGAGTCACAATTTATACGGACTCCGCCTATGCTTGTGGTCTTATCCACAGAGATTTACCAACTTGGAGAACTTGGCTTCCTTACAGCTAAAGGCACGCCGGTGGCCCACAGGGACATGTGTGAGTTACTATCTAACTCTTTGCTCTTGCCAACTGCTGTGGCAGTTGTTAAAGTTCCTGGCCACTCTAAAGCGACCTCAATCACAGCTTTGGGGATAATGCAGCCGATATTGCAGCCAAACAGGCTGGAAGCTTTCTGCCGCCTGGACATGCACACACTGATGCCTTGGCTTTGGTCCATCTTATCCAGAACTACCGCCCTGTCTTGACACATGATGTATGGGCAAAAATTGCTACCCTGACTGAACATGATCTTATTAGGACCGAGTCAGGTTTACTCTGGATGCCAGAAATTATCTGGCACTCTCTGCAGGCATTACTTGACACTCTTCCGCCTGGACAGGCTCACTCTTTGCAACTACATTTGGACTCATATTGGACTGACAGACCGTGGAATTGTGACACACAGTGTCTGCAGGTGACGGAGACATTATTACAGGCTCAAAAATCAATGGACTCACACTTTTGGGGACAAAACAAAGATGCAGACTTATATGAGGATGGCATTTATCGCGGACCAACAGGTTTCCCTTACTTGATTCCGGCGGTGGTCCAAGAGGCATTGGCAGAGATACATGGGCCCTCCCATCTTAGCCCAGCTGCCATGACCAACATTCTAAAGGAGAATTTCTACCACCCCTCCCCAACTGCCATCTGTAGGAACTTTGTCCGCACTTGTCGGACTTGTGCATTGTATAATCCACATCCTCACAGTCTCAGGGAGCTGGGACACACAAAGGTAGGTAGATACCCAGGGGACATTCTGCAAATAGACTTCACCGACATGAGACACCCGGTGAATGGTAAGAGATATGTGTTTTCGATTGTCGACTCCTTCTCAGGTTGGCCTGAATTCTATCCTTGTGCCAGAGAGACTGCAGAAATGGTTATTAAAACACTGGTCACAGAATGGATTCCCCGCTGGGGAGTCCCTACTGAAATTCATTCTGATTCTGGGACACACTTTACTGCAAAGGACGTGAAAAGGTGTGTTACCTACTGGGCATTCACCAAACTATTGCTTCTGTCAATCCACCGACAGGCAACTCCAAAGTTGAACGTGCTCACCGCACACTGAAACAAATTCTTGCTAAAATGATACATGACAATGAAAGGAACTGGTTACAATTGCTGCCTAATGCACTTTTGTGCATGAGAACCACGGTCAATCATAGACACGGCTTCACCCCATTCGAATTAGTTTATGGCAGGGCCATGCCAGGTTCCCTGGCGGCGGCCAGGTCACCACCACTGCCCGAAGTACTGAGTTTTTTCCAATACAAACCATACTTTGAAGCTCTCCAATCTATAACTAAGACACTGACTGGCATGTTGCCCTCACATAGAGCTGCCGCAGTCTTGTATGACCACACTTTTGGCCTTCCAGATCTGGTGTACATCAAACAAGGGGTCAGGAATTCCTGGACGGAACCTTGCTACAAGGGACCCTACAAAGTGACTTTTAGGACAGCACACGCCTTACAGGTCGAGGGGAGTGACAAGTGGTACCACTGGTCTCACATTAAACCTCACTATGACAAAAGTGGGTCTGAGAGCCCCACTGAAGGGGGACCAGACGAACAAACAGGCACAACGGAAGAACCAAGATAAGGACATGACTCATTCAAGCTACATTAACAGCTTCTCTGCTTGGCTAAGACAGCCAGGACCTATGACGTTACCTAAGTGGGTGTGGGCTCTTGTGTTTATCTGCGCCTCCATAGGCTGTCCTTTGTTGATGCAATTGGATAACATAGATAAATGCGCAGGGTTGGTTCAGGATCATCCAGTGGAGTCGCTATGGCGGAAGTACTATATAAAACTTGTAAAGATAACATGAAAAAGCAAAGTGTGGCCATATACTGTGATCATGAAGGCACTCTACTGGTAAAGACGAAGGCACTAGGCCACACCCAACAGGTTTTAGATTGGATAAAACAATGTACAGACAATGCTAAACGAACCTTCGAGAATCAAGAAAAACAAGGTAACAATTGTTCTAATGTGATGTTCTATGATTTAACTAATGTGACTGTGCCTATTCCCTCAGAAGGACATGGACCCAGGAGGCGACGTTCACTAGTAGAAGGACATGAACCCCATGGTAACAAATGGTTGAAATTGGCCCGTTATACAGCAAACAAAATAAACATAACAACTCCTTGCTGGGTGTGCGCTTTAGACCGCACCACCCGGTGAAACCCTCAATCGGTCCCACTGCCAGTATCAGTTGAAGAGACAGTGTGCCTATTAGGACAACCACTTTGGTCAGGTTTAAATTTTTCGCTCCCAGGCTGTAATTCATTTAGCAAGTATTCCAAATGGAAGGAATGGGTCATGCCTGTAAATTGGACCAAAGCCACTAATCGGACAACGGAACAGAGATTGCAATTTGCAGGCATGTCACATTTCAGAAATCAACTAACAGCTTCAATGTGCTTCTCTAGGAACTGCTCCAAGGGCGACAAGGACTTGGGCCAATCTTGGTGTGTTCACACTCTAGGACAGGGGTTTGCAGCACAGGGCAAACCTTGGACTGACCGGATGACAGAAATGCGGACACACTTAGTGAACCAGACAGAGCCAGCCGATCAGACCAATATATCATGGGGTGGGAGATGGCCTCTAAACAGCACAACGTGGTCACTTTTGATAAATAGCACAAACAAATTTTCCCCTCTCGTTCCCATGCCTGGTAAATATGGTTACCCGACGCCCAGGGGTTATGTGTGGCTTTGTGGGACGAATTCCTACTTGTACCTCCATGAGATTTGGTGGGTTTTAGAGGACTTGACTGAGATATTAGAGGAGACTTTAACCTTATTACAGGAGAGCCCTGAACTGAAAGCAGTCGCCATGGTGGCCATGCAGAATCGCGTGGCCCTGGATGGGCTTTACGCCGAACAGGGAGGTATGTGTGTCGCGGTAGGAGTGGACCACTGCTGTACTCACATTCCCGACGAGACAGGTAATTGGACGGCCATAAAAGAGAAGGTTAGTGACCTGAAGAAATTTTTAGAATCCCAGGAAAGTGACGCTTCACAGTGGACCTTCCTAAATTGGCTCAATTCCGGTTCCTGGCTCCATGTGCTTCAGAAGTTGGCTATTTTTGTTGGTGTTATTTTGCTGTTGTGTGTTGTTTGTTTTTGTTGTGTTATTCCACTTTTCAGGAGTATGATTTCTAAGGCAATGACCTCACTCTCTGGAGGAATATATTTTAATGCCCATAGCCACCCTGGGGCTCCAGAGGTGGGCTTGAGAGAGATGCCTGAAGGGGGCGACGATGTGAGTGAGGATGATTATGCCCTGAAGGCCAGGAGAGCACTCGAGTGGTTTGATGAGGAAGACGGCTGTGGTAATGGTACATGTGGGGTGGATTTCATTGATGAATAAGGATTTTGTATTCGTTTTGTTTTGCTTAATATTTTAATGAGGTCTCTGCATATATGCTGTTTTGCTTAATATTTTGATGAGGTCTTTCGACCTCAGAAGGGGGAACTGAAGAGTTCAACATTTCATCTTTTATATTAATATGAGTTTATTCACAAGTGTGTTGTCATAATGATGAATGAAGGAGTCAGAAGTATATTGTGTTGTTTTGTGCACAACCCTCTGTTTCTTAAGCCCAGGTCACACTCCAGTAAACAACTTCAGAGACAGTCAAACAGGACTGCTGGTCTCACACCTCCCACACAGATACTTTCTGTTGACCAAAGGAAAAATGCAGAGCTGGAGATAACGAGAGAAACTCCGGATGAGGGAGTCGGATGGGTGCTGGACCAATCACAGCGCGCTGTACATTTTTTGCAACTTTGTATTGTGTGTTAAATACTGGCAACCTGCTATGTTGAGGCGCGCGTTTTCAGGGGAAGCAGACTCGGAACGTAGCTTTCAATAATGGCATAGCAGGTGCCAGAGTTGTATTAGATTGTAAACTTAGGGAATAAACCTTTTGGATCAAAGCTACTGATTTCCGTGTTCTTCCTCTGCTGGTATGTGTTATTAGCTGATAGTGAAAGGTCTGTTTGATTCATTTCTTCCTCGCTCAGTTTTGAACACGCAAGAGGCTCCGAAAGATAAATCAAAGAGATAAGAGAATAACAAATCAAACTAATACTCAATATGCTGTGCTAAGGTAACGGAGCCAGAAAATAGGAGATTTTCTACAAAATAAAACTAGTAAATAATTTGCAATTAGTGTATTTTCTTTTTGTAATACAACATTTTGAGATCGAGACTGTTCTTGTAGTTACTGCAAAAACAAATAGTACTGTATCTACACAGAAGGTCTATAAATTGGCAAGTTATTGTTAGGTGGATGCAGAAATTATAGGGTGTTTATTCAAGTAAAAGTGGATGAAAAAAGAACGATAACTGAATTTGTGGGTATAAATAAAATATTCTAAATTATAGGGGCCCAGCGAGAAGGTTTGTACCTGGGGCCCAGAATTTTGTGCTACGCCCCTGACAACATTTGCATACTGTATGTCCTTCTGCTGCCCATGTCCAACCAGGAATGATACACTTTAAACTGTCAAACTACAGAAAACTAAGAGATTTTAAGCCAAATCTTAAATATAACTATGTTGACTATGTTTTAGTGAAATGAGTAGTATAACCACAAATGATCTGACGGTAAAGTGTATTACCCCAATGATTGTCTGGTGTGAAATCTACCTGTGTGCTCACCGCGGTTTGAGTTCCTCTTTTTGCAGACGATCAGAAGGCCCAGCCCTCCAGCCATCAGCAGCAGCGCCGGGATCAGGACTGACAGCAGCAGGAGCCCCAGCCGATCCTCCGTCACATCTGAAGGAAATGTGTTCAAATCTGGATCACAATAAAATGGAAAATGGATTTTGTTTAGGATGTGTTAAAGGTGCACTATGTAATATTTGTGGTAGAAGGTCTGCAGTGATCATTCATTAAAGGCATGAAATGAATTTAGGCAAAGATTTAGGCCTCATACATTAAATCTAAAAACATTAAAAAAGATTTATCCATCAGAAAAATGTCTATATACATGATGAAAATAAGAGCAGTCTGTACACATACTATGTTTTGCAAATACATTCAACAAGTACTTTTGTGGAAAACGTACACATATTACGTTTTGCAAATACGTTCAATATGTACGTTTGTGAAAAATGAATGGATTTTACGTTTTGTCAATTAGGGTTAAAGTCTGCACTGAGGTTTTGGTTTATTACTGATAAACTGTAACATGTACATTTTTATTGACTTTCTTATGTACGATTATTTGCAAAACAGGAAATGTGTACATTTTCCATTGACGTACTCATGCAGCGTAATTTCAAAACACGTAAAATGTGTACGTATTTTGACAATAAAAATGTACAATAGCTACATTACAAAAACATAAATTATGTAAGTTTTTTCTAGAGACTGGGCTGGCCAATCAGAAGCGACATTCAAATTTATTTTCCATCCTAGACGTGTATTGGATTTATTGAATCTAGATGTTAAAAGCCGAGATCCAATCATCTAAAAAGTAAAAGACAAGTTTCAATACATACATTCCCATTGTTTAAATTCACTTTTTGAATATTGCAAAAAAGGGCATCTGGAGGCTACAAAGACCCACCAAACGACACTTTAAATAATCCAATTCAATTTGTTTTTGTAGTTCCCAATATCACAGTAGCAGCTGCTAAACATTAGTCATTAGTCATTAGTCAATGGAATTTAAAGAGATAAAGACCAGAAAACGGGGGAGGACTAGGGAGAAAAAAGCAGGCTACATTCATCACCAACAATATTTGAATAATCCAATCCAATTTTCTTTGTGTAGCACATTTTTGTCAACACAAGGTTTTCCAGTAATCAATTCAAATCACATAAATTGCATAAATAATATAAAAAAATAATTTTAAAAAGCCAATCAAATCAACAATAAAAATAATAATAAAATTACCAATAGATAGCAATACAACAATCATGTAATGTACTTGCACTTTAGTTGTATGTTATAGGCTATTTTATCTCATCTTAATAGGCGACGCGACAAATTATGATTATTTTATTTTATGCTGTATTTAAAGAGCAGCATATTTATACAAAGATATTCATTTTACATTTTAACTTGTGCTAATGGTCTTTTTGGTCCGGACACAGCACCGGAGCATGTGGCCCCCTACTGGTGGTGACCCTGAATATTTGCTTAGATTGTTTATGCCACGAGCCGGCCCTGATTACAAAGTAGTTTAACGTATTCTCCTCATTCTGCTTCCCAATGGAACAGTCACATGACAGTTGTTCTGACATGATAAAAGCGGAAGTGTCTTGTTTTGACGTTGTGCAATAAAAAGTCTTGAAATGCAGCATTAAAAATTTGACCCGAGGGCCAAATCAAGCCCTCCAAGGAATGTGATCTGGCCCTCAACCCACCTTCCAATCTGATGTTAGTGTTTAAGTTTTAGACCTGGTTTAGACCTGTTTTTTGCTGGTTTAGTGCTGATTGAGTCCTGGTTTAGACCTGATTTCGTCCTGATTTGGACCTGTTTAGCCCTTGTTTAGACCTGGTTTAGTCCTGATTTTAGTCCTGGTTGGTTTAGACCTGGTTTAGTCCTGATTTTAGTCCTGGTTGGTTTAGACCTGGTTTAGTCCTGATTTTAGTCCTGGTTGGTTTAGACCTGGTTTAGTCCTGATTTTAGTACTGTTTGGTTTAGACCTGGTTTTTGCTGGTTTAGTGCTGATTAAGTCCTGGTTTAGACCTGATTTCGTCCTGATTTGGACCTGTTTAGCCCTTGTTTAGACCTGGTTAAGTCCTGATTTTAGTACTGTTTGGTTTAGACCTGGTTTAGTCCGGGTGTCCTGGATTAGTGCTGGTTTAGACCTGATTTAGTCCTAGTTTAGTGTTCAGTTCTGCAGATCTTGTCACAGCTTTAAGTAATTTACGTATTTCAAAAGCGCTGGACATGTTTCTACAACAATTACCGACAATTATTCATCTTTACAGGTAATAAATAATTACTACTTACCATCTTTCTCAATGATCTCAAACGTTGCAGAAAAGTTGTCCCCTGAGGGCGATTGAACTCCACAGATGAATCGCCCCATATCGGCTTCGGTAATACCCTGGATGCCCACTTGCAACGCACTTTTCCCATAGCTGAGGCTGTATCTGCCCGTCACATTGTAATCTTGATGCGTCTTTATGATAAGCTCGGGACTTTCTTCTCGCTGGAGGTACAGAAGGGGTTGGAAAAAAGACTTGCATATACTGTAGTCTTGTATGCATTCCAAAGGTGGCTTAATGACCCGCAACGTCTTAAGAGGAAATTCAACGGTGATATTTTCTCCTACTACGCCGACAACTTTCTTCATATCCACGGTAGAGTTTATCTTATCAGCGGGAGTATCTGTAAAACAACGGAAATTCGCAAGTACAAATGCCGCTTTTTTAAAGAAAGACACCACAAAAGTACTATTTATTGTTACAGTGCGGTGGTCAACAGATGGTGCCTTGTTTCTATTAAAGTGCCCCCCTCTGATTATTGATCTGCTTCTGATATTGTAATAAATATTTAAAAAGTAGGTCAGATTTAATTTGTTTTCCCATAGATTGCATCCACGTGACATCACAACATTGTTCAAAATTCTGTGGCTGTCAGATTGCACATTTGTTGATCTGACTGTATTGTAATTACTGCACCTATCTACATGAAACATAAATGTTATGCCACAACAGTAGAATTAGCGTTAGCACTGACACACAAACATGTCACGTTATGAGCACCATGTGTGTCCTTTGGTGAAGCATTAACCTGTTTTATAAAATCTTATTCTTAAATATATTGTTGGAAACATCCACCACAACTTGCTGTTCACGGACTGATCTTAAAGTAATTATTCATTTTAGAGTGAATACTTGGATAGAATTAGACACACTGTGCACTAGAATTAGTCTACTGTATTCATGGGTTTCAGGCATGAGATTCCCCAATTTGAGTCAGTGCCGAAATTGCATCAAAATCAAATCTGCGCATGCTCAGATGCTTCTGGGGAAGCACATGAACGTTGGTCTCTTACTTTGGCAACACATACGTGGATAAACTACACCTAACATACTTTCCTTTTATCTTAAACATACATATTGTAACTTAAATCTGAGCTCAACATTCAAGAAAACACAACATTTAATTGCAAATAAACCCAAGCAAACAAATCAGAGCAGAGAAACATCAAGGCCAACTGACTTAAGTGGAATATTTAATGTGTTTTGTGACATCGGCAGGTCAGAAATTTTACGTGTACTTATTAAAAATAAACATAATGAAACATTCTTAACAAACTCTGTTTAACTTAAATGACTAACCACATCTCAACTAGAGATGGTAAACTGGGTAATATTCCATCAACAAAGTTATAATAATAATAATAATCACATGTAACCCACTTTAAGCCCCATGACACGCATGCAGTGTAAAGTTTGCGCTTTCAAAATCTGCTCGATGACTAACCTCTCACTTTCGATGGTATGTCGCCATATGAAGTAGGTATAAACCTGCCTAGAAAGAAACAATATGACAAACAATGAGGACATAAGTAAAATATGGTTCCTAAGTAAACTATTTACAAGGTTATTTTCAGGTGAAACTCCTTTCAGAGGGCAGAGCTTAGTCAGCTCTGAGCAGTATAAAGTCCAAGTTTTTTTTTTTGACCAGTTCTGCAGATTGAAAATGACTTTAAAGTGCATATTACAGGTTTTTCTGATTTTTCACATTTTGACTTTATTTGGTGTATTAATACCTCTTCTAAACATAAATTATAGTTTTACACCAATCAGGTCGCTGTTTGTGGAGAAAAGTTGAAAAATAAGTTGAAATTTACAGGAAGTAAACAAATTAATGACATGACACTAGCTTATACATAATTTATACAAAATAAACAACTTCTTTGACCCTTTAAACATCGATTCAATAAAATAATGGTGTTCATATGTATTTTTCTTATTATGTCACATTAGAGAAGTTTTGGTGCACTGTACTGGATTGTTTCTTGGTAATTTCCTAGTGTGATGTCATCATTTGCAACCAGGAAGTGAAATTGAAAACCAAAAAAAGCTTAACCAGGGTAAAAATTTGTAAAGATTTGAATAGAATTTGAAATATATTTATCTTTACTGCATTTTAGTCACATGAGTCGTCCAGCCTGTCATAGGCACTTTGAGATAGATGTCAAAACTATCTTTATTTTTTAAAACAGCGTTCAGATGACGACCTCTGAAATCTTCAAGTTAAAGGAAAGCTACATTTGCTTGACCAGTCCAGCAAAAACAGTCAAAATGGCATGAAACGTAGTTAAAAAAGTAGAAAGTATAAGTATAAGTATAGTATAAGTAGAAATAGTAGTAGTAGTACACAGGCCAGTACTCACCATAAGTGATAGCGATCCTGTATTCTGTGTATATGTCGCGGCCTGCAGGGGTGATCATACCACATCTGTAGAGTCCAGAGTGCTCAGAGCTCAGCTGAAAGAACTCTGCAGACATAGTGCCTCTTCCTAATAAATTCTGTATGTACTTTATACTAAAATTTCCTCTGGCGTCGAAGTCACCGTTCGTGTTGATGATGGAACTTTTGGACCGGGAGAGGTATTTGCGAGGAAAACTGTAATTCAGGCACCTGAGACTGTTTTCGACGATACACTCTCGAGGAGGTTCGAGCCGGGCCACGAAATCCTCCACACAGGTCAGGCTGAAGTTTGTCCGCTCTTCTCTCTGGATTTCGATAGGTTTGGTTGCATCAGAGCTCTGTGCTAAGCCTGTAACAGACACCAACTGCTTTTTTCCAAGATGTTACTGCTTTGAAACTTTCCACAGCATGGCAATAACTTATCTATCTCCATCGAAACAAGTCACACGTAAGATTTGTCTCTTAATCTCACAGAAAGATCTTACCCACCGTAAAATTGCAAGTGTTCTGAGGAATAGTTTTAAAATTCATTCAGTTAAAAAGGTGCAATATTAAAATGGATTTTGTAAAACACAGCAGGGCTAAAAGGGATGTTCATCACCAATTATAGAAGGTTCACACATTCACCACAAAAGCGTTATTTTCTAGTTTTCTCAGTCATTTTGTGAAGTTTGAAGCCTAAATTGCATAATGAAGTACCGCCATGTATTTGTTTGATTTAAGGTAAAGTAACTATATTCTAAGTATCATCAAATGAAATAGTAACTATCTGAAAACGTTAACTCAAAATTTGTACTTCAAATTTCTACTTTTGCGCATTTAAATCTAAAAAAATGGACAGCCCAAGGTATAAACGTCTTGCTTCGTTTTGTACACCTATCAGTTAAAAAACAAATTACTCAAAGACTAAATTAAGATTTCCTCTGTAAACTAGATCTGACTGAAAATTGGGCTAAAAATTCATATTTCACCTAATAATTTCCACTTAAAACTTAAAAAATCAGGTTTAGAATTAGATATCAATAAATCATTCTGTACGTTCTGTCAAAATCGTGTTACGTACAAAATTGTACAATTGGGTGTGTGCAGGAGTTACTTTAAGGCTGATTTTTATGTCTCTGTGGGAGAAAAATGCATGGTACAATGTCCCAGAGAAATCTATGGATGAAGTGGATAAAATGAAACAATAAACATCTATAGGAGCAGATAGGACAAGTCTGATGTTTCCACTTGAAACCCTGTGTGTTGAGAGAGCAAAAAAACTGAAAAAATTGGTTTTATTTATAGCGTCTCGACTTAAAAAAAAATTATATCTGAACAAGCAGTGCTAGAAACACAAGTTCAAACTGTTTTATCTTGTCAACGTGAAGCTTTTTGTCCCTTGTAAAATTAACAAAAGTAAAAGAGTACAAGTAAATGAGTAACTAAACTGAATTCAAATACTTACATAAGATGGCCGAACAAATAATAAGCAGTTTGGTCTTCATGTTGAGGCCCGAACAGTGCACTTTGGAGTCTGCAAATTAACTTCTGCAAAAACCTGTTTCATCTGTAGCACGAGAAACAATGAACCCGTTCTGACAAAGATATTACGACAGCGGGCAACGGTCTGGCACAAAAACAGAAGTGTACTGTGTTACGCAAAACATTTAAACCTGGCTCTATCGTTTTTCAGATTTGTATGTCCAATTTTACACATGAGATAATAGACTCTTCCAGTGTCCGTAAACCAAACGCTGCGTTCCGTTAGCCTGGTACTGTCCATGTTTTAGCGCTAATGGATTTTCAATGGGAGACAAACATCACAAACTATGAAGAAACAGGTCAGTTTTGATGACAGACAAGCACCCGACCACAAATGAGTAACGCCGGTGTTCCGGTTCTCGGAGTGATCATGTCAGCCTGTGATTTGTAAACACATCATGCGCCACCACGAGGCCACAAAAGGTACATGCACGCCACGGTATTTTCCCCTGTAACTGGCGTTCCGTTTTTACATGCAGATTCGACAAAGAAGGCTGGACTCCAAAAAGTGATGTCAAACATGTTCAACACAAATGTGTAGATGCAAGGTTGATCAATAAACGCTTTCATTATGTGGTCTTAACTCAATCACATGTGACTTTTGTCATTGTTGTCAATCACAACCATTCTACACACCACGTTCATGAAGAACAAAAAAAAAAAAAAAAAGAACAAAAAAAAATACGGGTCTCGAACACTTGGTTTCTGCAAAAGCATACTACCTATCCGTAACCATAACCACTTGGCCAGAGGTTCTGTGATCGGAAGGGTTGGTGTCTTTAATTGAAAGTGTCAAATCTGTCATCACAATAGGACGGAAGACATGCTTGCTATGTTAACTTGTGACAAACTGCCTAACATTTATCGATGTTGCAGTAGACCTACGCTATTATGCACAGTGTCACACACAGTATCACGGGTCACGGGTAGCCCTAGATGACTGTGCATTCAATCTGCAACCAAGAAGTTATACTTAGGAGTTATAATCACGCCAATTCCAACAAACGCACATCAGTTTTCTGTTGACAGTCAACTCGTAGTGTTCACAACACACCACAGGGTGTCACTATTGTGCAAGTGACAGTGGAGTTGTGTTGCTTCCAAATGAGCATATATTATTGGACACAGTTCACAGCTTTATTCACAAAGTCACTGTGGCATGTGGCTGTGGTAGGCAATATTTATATTAAAGAGGCATATTTGGAGAATTCTATATGTATAAATGTAGATTTTCAAAGGCGCAGACAAATTTTATTGCTTTTGGGAGTTAACTCTATGCAAGTCTTTAGCAACCACTCACGCACAGTCTCATTCTGACCTTCGTAAGGTATAAGGACAGCCCCTTTCGCTCCCCTTATGTAAAGTGAGGAAAGTAGCCCCCCCAAAATTAGACCCCAATTAATTACAATAATAGTGTGTAAATCATTTTTCATCATCACGTCATACATAAAAATACATCAATAATAAGTACAATAATGTTAATCATATTATGAACCTTTCAGAAATAACAATATTGATCGAATTCTGTTACAAAAGTAGGAAATAATGTTCCAGAGTTTGTGTTAAGTCTCCCTTCCGTCTTAAAGGGAGGGGAACCGCAGACCATCATTTTTCAGACATCATCACATTACCTTAAAGAGTACTTCATCATTTAAGCCTCTCGGGCTGAGAGTTCGTAAAGTAAAAAGTCCATAAGCTTCGCCTCTTTTTAGCGCAAGGTCGTGGTGGCCCCCTCTGGCCTGAGGTCAACCCCATACAATCGAAACGTCGTGTTTAGGTTAATCAAAATGCAACCGGAGAGTCAGGATCTTGGCGTCTAATGGCGCTTTTGTGTTCACTCATTCGAGTTTGCGTGTCGTTTTTCCGACATACGCGAGTCCACATGGAGAGTGCAGCAGGTAAACTATATCATGACATAGGAGCAAGAATAGTTCCAAAAAATACCAAATTTGATGATTTTTAGTATGTCTGAAAACATCATAATATCATTACATTTTTTATCATTATTATTCATTTATTTTTATGTCTGATTTGATCATTTAAAATGATTCGTTGTGGTTAACTGGGATCTAATTGTGATTGGCTCTTGTTCACATATGTGATTGTAATGCCAGCGTAAGGGGCTGAAGGAGCTCAGAGTGAGCCGACAAAAATGGCCATATCTTTAGAGCGGAGGTAAAGTGTGCTCCGGTAAACAGCGATACACAAACACAGGAATAAACCTTTTCTCCGTCCTGACGGTGAGTCGTGCTGAGTCCTACGTCCTGGATCTGACCTGGAGTTTGACGTGCTCCAGTACCTCGATGACGCACGTTGCCATTTGGTAAATAACAAGCTAACTCTTCGATCTGTTGTATCCATCGTGTAATTACTGTGTAGCATTAGCATTAGCTGTGTTTATTCTGCGGCTGCGCGCTTCCTGGAGGTGTGGCTTAAACACCGCGTCATCCATGGGAAGCCGCGTCATCCATGGGATGAGCCCCCGTCTGCTGCTCAGCCGAGGGGGAGGGAAAAGACAGTTCTCTAGCGAAAGCATGCGGGAATCAATCAAAAAACCACTTTGGGCACACATACGAGGCCCAAATAGCACTGTAGGAAGGTTAAAACCTCTGAAAAGTCGATTTTGCATGTTATGGGACCTTTAACAACTTAAAGGTTTATACTGATGCGAAAGTAAACAACTTTTGATACCAGCTATGAAAAATCCACTGGGAAAAGTGGTACTTTTGTATTACAGACCAAAATATAAATCTTTAAACAACAAGTTAGCTACAGTTTTTCTGTGTTAAATGAAAATAATATATACATCTATCTTACAGCTATCATTCTCATCCATCTTCTCCAGAGTCCAGCAGACAGCCCAGAGCAGAACTGTCCATCCTGAGGAAGTATGGTCTCTTGTTCTCTGTGTAACCCGGTGCTCAGCAGATCACAGCAAACCTGAAAACAGCATACGGGTGTCAACAAGTATATTAGTATATTTGATTTATTTGACAGGGACAGTGTACAGGAGCATTAATCACAAGAATATGAAAAGAGGCTTTGTACCAGACTTTAGCTCTCCGAGCTAATTTCCATCTGCAGTCCCTGAGACCCACAATAACATTACAAAAAACAATGAGCACAGAGCATAAGACAATGCAATTCATGATATGTACAACTGTCTTTAGTAGAGACTGGACTACTCCAAAACAAAATATATTAGTAAAAACTTGTGTAGGGCTGTAACTAAAGATTATTTCACTAATTGAGAAGTGTAACGATTTTTCTCTCTGTTAAGCAATTTGTTGTTTAGAATGTGAAATGCCTGTAAAGATCACACTGTTACAACATTTGTTTTGAAGTCTGTTTGTAACCCACATGTTGATTATTCAATTACTAAATTAGTTGACACTTATCTCAATAATCAACTAGTTGTGATAAATTGATAACGTAGTTTCAGCCCTTAACTTGTGCACTGAGTTAACGTAAACAGTGTATAGTAATAATGACTTTGCATTTGAAGTGTCTTCATATAAAATGGCTTGTTAGTTGATTTTAAGACCATAAAACTAAATGAATTGCTTTAAATACTAACATTTGCCCAAATTACTAAACCATTTGTATCTTTTACAGAAATACAGCATTCCATGTGCAAAATAATGGCCTGTCTTAGTTTAAAGCCCACTCACCACGTCAAGGTGCAGGCCACGAGTGGGAACACAAGACCAGACAAGGACACGACAAACTCTGACGGGACCACAGGTAAACATAAAACATGTAACACATAAAAAAACACTATAACACTTTCTTTTTTTTTTTTTTACATTTGCCTTTATTTTCTAACCAATTAACAGTATGGATACATAACAAAACACAAACAGAAATTATTTAAATATTTTTTTTGGTCTGCAGGAACTGCATTTTTGTATTTTTTGTAAGAATGCAAGAAAGAACAAAAACACTCAGTTGTACATATGCCTTTATTTTCTCACGCAGCAACTGTGTGGATTTAAAACTATATACAGAAGAAAGACATTTTAATACACACAGAACAGAGTTTTTGTTTTGCAGGAACAGCAATTTTTATAAAAACACTTTTTCAAACGACAAAATACTAAGCATAAACAGTTTCAGTGTCATGTTATGAGTGTGTATGTGTTGATGCTGTCTTCTTCGAACTTCGCTCCAAATTTTCCATTGACAGCTGTTCCTAAGTACATGAGTCACACATGTTTCAGTCAGTGTGTTGTTGTCCTATTAGTTTTAGAGGGATTTATTAGCTATCTGCCACCTACAACATGTGCTCCGTTCATGCAAGCTCCATGTTTCAGTGGAATCAATATCTGTGTTGGGAAAATAAGACACTTCCATCTCAGTAAACTCACATAATTAAGCTTTCCGTTAATACCCTTCTGGTTTGAAGTGACTAAAACTAAGGAACAAGAATCATTGTTTTACTCAAGAACCAGTGCTTGTGATGTTACATGTGGCGTATAATACTATTAAAGACAATGAATCAGATGTGAATATGATCAGATATGCATTACTGGTGGTGAAAGTGGATCAACTTTGTGAATTTATGTCTAACCAGTTGTTTTGTCAATTTCTCTGTTTCTCTCTTAGCCAAATAATGGAGCCGAATTGTGTTGCCATTTTCACCAGAAGATGCACATGATTGTCTTCAACAGTGGTGTCAAACATGTGACTGTGCAGCCCTGGAAACAAAGTCTTGTCCGCACTGTAACGAAGAACTTCATTTACAATGGCAGCAGACAGCCCGTGTCCTTGGGGAAGTTTGCCAGAGGTTGCTTTCAAGAGCCATTGGAAACAATGCTCTGCTTCTTTACAGACTACAATGATTTCCTCTGATGGCTTCTGCTATCCTCCTCGATTCTTCAGGAGAAGAAACGAATGGATGTTATAATCAGATGTTATAGCGTCAGTGCATGGTGTCCAAAGATGTTTCTCCTTGATTTTCTTGACAACAAATCCTGTGATGTAGTTGATGGCAGCCTCTTTGTGCTCAGAAACAGCATCAACATCAGGGCAGAGTGTGTAGTCATGCTCAGACTTTCAGAACAGGCTCCAGGTTGAACCTACAGGTGGTTTTAATCGACGCAGATGTCACCCCTAAGATGCCTGTGTTGTCCAACAGTAAACAGTTGCCGGTGCCAGTCTTCACCTGATGCCTGACAAGAAGACGTTTGTAGGCTGCAGTGAACTGTCTGGTTGTGGAATTGTTGTTAAATCCACCACGTGCTCTGATAGAGGAGAAGAAAAGCTCTAAGTGGTCTTACCTGAGCTTATAGGTCAGTAGATAAGGTCATGGAAGATGTTCTGTACACTTTTGGCACAGGCTATGAAGCCAATGATACATGTTCTTCTTCTTCCAGTGTGCACAGGGTTCCCATTGTTGTCTTGAGAGAAAGAAGTATTGACTCTGCTTTTTGTGCTTTTTGAAGTATTGCTGCAGCTCGTTCTTTGTTTGATGTTCTCATGGGTGCCTTATAACCCTTTCCAAAGGGATTTCGGCTATTGAAAACATCAAAAGCAGCATCAATAGTTCTCAGGAAGTCTCTGAACAGCCTCTGAACTGTGGCAAGTGCAGTATTCCAGAGCATCAGTAACACTGCTGCTGAATACCTGTGTTGCCAGCTTCACCTTCATCTTCTGTCTCTCCCACTTTATATGCGCCATCTTCAACTTGTTTCCTTAGTCCCTCTTTTTCTTGGAGCTCGTTCAGCTCTACAAGATACTTCCACTTGATCTTTCCTGTTGAGGTTTGCAGTGTACCTCCTTCAGCAAGTTTATTTCGGAGCAGCTTAATCATGTGGCAGACATCTAAAAGTACATGTACAGAAGAGTTGTCAGCAGGATGAGGAAAGGAGGGAACCATTGTTTTGACGCCCGAGTTTGCTCGTGCATTGAGCATGGAAAAATGGCATGATGGCATCACAGGTTAAAGAAACTATTCTCACCCCAGTGCTATGCAGGCGACGAAGGCATTCCTTCACTAAGTTGGCACGTTCCTCACCTGTTAGCGAATCTATAAAGAAATATGCTACTTGGAGCTTCCAGGAGTCATTAATGGCAACTGCCATTACCACCAAAGCGTCTCTAGCCTCAGGAAGACTGTCGTCTATGATGCCACATCCAAGGTCCACGTATCCATGAAATCTCCCAGCGCTGTATTCAACATGCTTTCGAATAGCCATTTCATCGAGCATCAAGGCACAAATGGTCTCCTTACCTACCTTCTGTCTTTCCTGTACATGGGCTTCTAGAACAATGAAAGAAGCCTTTGTGAAGCCAGGATCGGATGACACTTCACTATACCAGTTCCTGATGGTGTCTGGATGTGGTAAGGCCAAGTCAAAACATTCACGCACATAGGAATAGGCCTTGGCGGAATACAAGTGTAGAGTCATGGAAAAAGTGCGCTATTCCGCTGACACTTTTGACTTGTTTCCTTTCTCCATTCTGGTGAGGACCTCCTTGGTGACGCCCCTGAAGGAATTATCCATCATCTCAGCACATCCAGTGGAAATAAGGGTTTTTTCTTTCAGCTCCATGATGATCACTGAGAGGTTGATCATTTGCTTTTGTAGTCGTCTGTTTTTTTTGTTTGTTTTTTTTGCTGTAATTTAGTAATTTAGTTTCTTGCGACATTTGTCCAGTTTCTCCTCAGAAATTAAATGTGTCTCCAACTGACGCTTAATAGATCTAGGTGATTGTAAGACTGCATAATCATGTTTCTGTATACTTTGTGGCAAGACATTGATTGGGGCAGGTGGCTCATCTTGTGTGTCACAACACTCACCTTCAGGGTCCGAGGAGGTCTCAAGGACTATCTCTAACTCAGGATCTGTGGTGAGTGTGTATATGTGGTCCATACCTTGTATAATGTGAGAGGCATCACTGAAGGTTTTGTCCTTGGCTGTCATGCACTCACCTTCAGAGTTGTTGTCAAATATGGTTGGAATAGCTGTGGATGACAGTTGCTTTTTCCCACCTTTGACAGTGAAACACACACACAGCCTGGAGTTCTTTGTGGGAACCCAACCTTCACGCTTAATGTTCTCTACCCATTGTGCCAGTCTCTTTTTGTCATCCAGAGGGAAACTGAAAACACATAGATAGGTTAATAATGTATGACTAAATGTTTATTTCCGCGAAGTTCTACTTTGTTGGTTTGCTGTGTTATTTTTTACACATCAAATAGGTTATGAAACTGAACATGCCTGCAGTTATATATTTTGGTAATAATCTGCATATAATCATTACTTAATCCTTAGATAAATTAGTATAGTTCGATATTTATTTAAGTGATGCATAATTATAGTCCAAGCCTAATAAGCATTCACATGTCTTTAAATCATCATATTCACTGTTCACAAAATCAAATCAAATTATTTTTTGAAAAAGGCCAAAATCACAATAGTAGTTTCAGAGGAATGACAATACGTCTCAAAGTGTTGTAGGAGCAGTGGTAGAAACTAACAGAGGACAAGAGTAAAAGTACCATAAAATGCGGGTTATAAGCCGCTACTTTTTTCTCATGATTTCAACCCTGCGGCTTATACAGTGGTGCGGCTAATTATGTATTTTTTCCGAGAACAGCCGAGAACAGGTATAGATCGGGCTCAAAAATTCAAGCCCGACCTGCCACGTGGCTGACTCCCACGTACCGCACCGCGTGGCTGACTCCCGTGTACCGCACCAGCGTGGCTGACTCCAGTGTGGCTGACTCTGACCCCGGGCTCAGACCACATGCAGTCCAGCTCCGGTTGCTGTGCCGGAGCGGTCTGGTTGCAGTGGGTGACTCACACAGAGCGCGCAGTGCTGCGGTGCTGTTGCCGGACTGCCGACTTCGCGAGACCACGAGTTCACGGGGGTTCACGCTCGTTCGCGCGATAACTGATGGCGTAAACAAAGTAGTAGTTGCTCGCGGTTTGGGATTGTGTTAACTTCTGTTCGTTTTCCGTAATGTTGACAAGCGCGAAGGTAGTAAAAGTTGTAGCACGAACACATTGGTTTAACTTTGAAAAAACACCGGATCCACTTCACTCGCGCTCGTATCATTTCCTGTTCGTCTCGTCTACATTTTTACAACTTCACGGAAAAGGCGTGCGGTGGGCTCCGGCGCTCCGGCAAAAATTCAACCAAACGGAATGAATCCGGAGCGCCGGAGCACCTCCGCCGGCACCGCCGCACTGCACGGTGTGCGGTCTGAGCTCCTCTCGCACTTTTGCAGTAACGGAAAGGCTGCGGTCACTGCACTGGAGCTGGACTGCATGCGGTCTGAGCCCGGGGTGAGTCATTTACTGCATGACTTGACCCGACCGGGCATGTATGTCCTAACAACCGGAGCCCGCGCACGTGTGGAACCGGAGTTACGTAAACTAAGTTCTTAGCAGAGTTTATAGGCAGAATAAGTAAGTAACTACTGTTAATGTTCTACCTGCACCAACGTGACGGGCCTGTTCCTCCGCTGTCACTGGCCCACATGATCTCTCCGCTGCTCTTTCTCCTCCGCTGCCCTCTCTTTTTCTCTCTCCTGCTCCGTGTAGCAGCCGCCGCTTTCATTAACGCATTCCCACTGCATGTATGCTTGCAGTCCAGCTCCGGTGCAGTGACCGCAGCCTTTCCGTTACTGCAAAAGTGCGAGAGGAGCTCAGACCGCACACCGTGCAGTGCGGTGGTGCCGGCGGAGGTGCTCCGGCGCTCCGGATTCATTCCGTTTGTGCCGGAGCCCACCGCAGGCCTTTTCCGTGAAGTTGTAAAAATGAGACGAGACGAACAGGAAATGATACGAGCGCGAGTGAAGTGGATCCGGTGTTTTTTCAAAGTTAAACCGATGTGTTCGTGCTTTTGCTTTTACTACCTTCGCGCTTGTCAACATTACAGAAAACGAACAGAAGTGAACACAATCCCAAACCGCGAGCAACTACTACTTTGTTTACGCCATCAGTTATCGCGAGCGATAACTGATGCGAACGAGCGTGAACCCCCGTGAACTCGTGGTCTCGCGAAGGCGGCAGTCCGGCAACAGCACCACAGCACTGCGCGCTCTGTGTGAGTCACCCATGGATGTATTAAATGAACTGGATAAGGTACGCCCCCTCTGACTGTGGTCCCAGATTGATTTGTGGCCGTGCGAGGTACTGCAGCCTCTTAGAACCAGCCTTTTTCTAAAATGTCACATTATAATTGCAGACAGGACTGAATTATTATCGGTATTTAAATAAAATAGAAGGAAATGTTCTTTTCTACCGTTTCTAAAATCACCAAAATTACCGTTTTTATATGAAGTGGGGGATTGTCGTCACGTGGCGCCCTAAAACAAAGATGGCAGCCATCATTTCAGGAAGTAAAACAAAGATGGCAGCCATCATTTCAGGAAGTAAAACAAAGATGGCAGCCATCGTATCAGGAAGTAAAACAAAGATGTCAGCCTTCGTATCAGGAAGTAAATGCGGAAGTAAGAAACTTTTTTGGGGTCATGCGCCAATGAGCACTCTCCATAGGGATAAACAGGACGGCCATCTTGGATTCATCTTCCAGGTTTTATTATAGTTCTATGGAGTCACCCACTGCAACCAGACCGCTCCGGCACAGCAACCGGAGCTGGACTGCATGTGGTCTGAGCCCGGGGTTATAGTCAGGTGCGGCTTATATATGTACAAAGTTTTTTTTCTTTGAAAATATGGCTGGTGCGGCTTATACTCAGGAGCGCTCAATAGTCCGCATTCTACGGTACTGTGCTCAATGATATTTCATGTTTCACAGTCTTTTATTATCAAAATGTCATCTTTGCAATATATCAAGCTGTGATCACCATCAGTTGACGTTTAAAAATGAATGAGAAATTAATTGCACAGAGTAGGTTGTTGCATTTTTTAATTTAATTTCTCCGACAACCTTAAGACATAGACACATAATGCATTTCATTCTAGCATCAAATTTGAGGAAGATGTCTTCAAGACATGAGCGCCGAGGTCAAAAGTCATCAGCAGGTATTGTAGCATGCTCTGACAAGTAGTTTCATAGACGTTTTTTATTTTTTAGTATTACAATTTTTTAATAGATAATGTATGTGTTTTAGAGCCCAAAGTATGGATTATGGGCGACAGCTACGTCCGCAGAGGCTGCGACTGGGCTGCGCAGACCATCGGGCCTGACCTGGGGCTGTCTGCCCACGTACAGTGGTTCGGCCAGGGAGGCCTACGCTGGAGTGCCCTGCTCCCCTGGTTCCGATGGGCTGTACAAGGGAAATCCGCCGTGGCTGTCCTGCTCAACTGCTGTGGCAGTAACGACCTCAGGAAGGTGAAGAGTGTGGAGCTGGTCGCAGCGATGAAGCAGGACCTGCTGGACTTCCATGGGCAGTTCCCTTCCATGACCCTGGTTTTCTCAGCCCGGACGGATCGACGCCTGTGGAGGGATGCCAAGCCGGGGCGGATTAACAAAGCAAAGAAATTTGTGAACAATGTAATTGGTGATTTTGTGAATGGTCATCCTGCCATAAAGTTTGACTGCCCTGGTCAATTTGTAAGAGATGGAGTTCATTTGTCTAATTTGGGAAATTACATTTTTTTAAATGATTTGGCTACAACACTGAAAAACCTTTTGTAATTGGATCTAAATTAACAAAACTTATGCCAGGCATAATTTCTTTGTGGCAGGATCACCCTTTTTTTTCCTTTTATGTGTGTGGGTGGGTGCAATTTGTTATAATGTACTGTAGAGCATGAAGTGTTGATGATGAATGTGTTCGTGTTCAACTTTGGTGTCATTTGATATAAATCACAAATATTGCTTATCGTCTTAAATATCAGAAATGCACACCATTACACATGTATTCACGTATATTTGTAGATATAAATTTACAATTAATCATACATTTGGTAAACAAACCATATGAAGTAACAAAGTCTGCATTGACAGCATATGACTGACAGTCATGTTTTGCACGCAATCTGCAAGTTGCGTGCTCGTTCCCGCCGCTCAAAGCATCATGGGATTGACGTAAAGCAAAGATGGCAGCCTCCGTATCAGGAAGTAAATGCGGAAGTAAGAAACCTTTTTGGGGTCATGCGCCAATGAGCACACTCCATAGGGATAAACAGGGCGCCATTTTGGATTCGTCTTCCAGGTTTTATTATAGTTCTATGAATCAGACACACACATACGCACATGCACTCGCAAGCGCACACACAAACACACACTCACGCACACAAACACACGCGCACACACACTCACATGCACACACTCACAAACACACTCACACGCACACACACACTCACACGCGCACAAACACATGCGCACAAACTCACACGCACACAAACACACGCACACACACACAAACACACTCACACGCACAAACACACTCACACACACAATCACACGCGCACACACACAAACACGCTCACACACACACACACAAGGTGCGCACTGGTCTGTGTATCCGCTGCACGACCGCTGCTCTGACAGAACATGAGCAGGACTCAGGACCGATGTTTTTTGTAAATGATCTGCCGTTCAAGTCATCATTTTATGGAAACACCCTCGGTGTAAAATTATGTTGGGTTTTTTTTTACATTTGAAGCGGATACAGTTTTGCGCAAAAGCACACTCAGCAGACGGACTGTCTTAACTGGACTATATTTATTATTCTGTAATGTATCGTTGTGGTTATTTGTGCCCATTAAGCTTGTTTTATTAGGATTATCTGGTCCATATGAGGATAGTAATCAACTTCAGGAAATGTTTCTCATGTTATATTTATTACTGCATCAGTTTTGAAGTTTATTTGTTACGATTCTGGACTTTCACAGAATGCATCACACCACGCCCTACATTTGCTTCACTCCACCTCATATTTTGGCATGATCACGCCACTCATTTAGAGCTCCTCGCCCCTCGACATCACAGTTTGCACTGGCAGAAAACGTCATTAACGCCCCGGCCGCGCTACCACCAGGGGCAAAGTACGGCCCTGTGTGTTGAGGGAGCTGTAGATGTGGTTGTCTCTTGTGTCTGCAGAGAGAGTCTGGTAAGTGAAGTCTGCAGGCCTTGAAGCTCCAGCAGGAAGGTTCTCATACTGTACAACCTAGGGACAGGGACAAAGTGAATGTTATTCTCTGAAAATATTAGGTTGATAAGGTAATAAATATTCAAATTTTACCTCTGCGTTGATTTCTGCTGAAGTATCTGTTCTTTGGGAACCTGTCAAAATGCATTTATTCTATTAGCGTTAACTTGACTGACGGTGGAATCCAATTTAAGGCGAGACACTGCAGGTGAAAAAATCTTAAATTGAAATTAGAAACTTCTCCTGTAGTTTACTCACATAAATGTACGGGAAAAAATTGTTTTTATCATGTATTTTCAAGCAGAAATACGGCATTTTATGTGTAAAAACAGCCAAAATCACACACATTTTGGTTCATTTTGTACACATATTAATTATAAAAACTTTTGGATTTCTTATTTAGTTTTTGAGTTAACTAGATCTGGCTGAAAATTGGCCTAAATTTTTTTTTATTTCGTCTTATGTTTTTTTTTTTACTTTAACACTTAAATAAACTAGGTTCAGAATTATTCATTCATTCATTCATTCATTTTCTACCGCTTATTCCCGTTAGGGGTCGCGGGTGACTGGAGCCTATCCCAGTGACTTTGGGCCTTAGGCGGGGTACACCCTGGACAGTGGCCAACTCGTCGCAGGGCTGACACAGAGAGACAGAGACAAGGACGGACAACCATTCACTCTCACATTCATTCACTAGGGACAATTTAGAGTTGTCAATTAACCTACACAGTCATGTCTTTGGACGGTGGGAGGAAGCCGGAGAACCCGGAGAGAACCCACGGTAACACGGGGAGGACATGCAGACTCCACCCAGAGAGATCGTGTGATGTTAGGGTGGTTCGGAATTCGAGACCACGATGTTGGGGTGGTCTGGGATTCGAACCCCGATCTCCTTATTGAGAGGCAGAAGCTCTAGCCGCTCTGCCACCGTGCACCCCGGTTCAGAATTAGATATCAATAAATCTTGTTACATACAAAATTGTGTAGTTTGGTGTTCGTACGAATCTTGCAGGTCGTACGAAGCCAGAAGCTCGTAGATGTTCATGGAGGGGAGCAAAGTTTCTCACAGCCTTCTTAACGCATTCGTACGTCTGCCTTTCAGTTCTCAATAACAACTCAAGGTGTTCTTGAGAAAGCAAAGCCGTATGACGATCGTGGAGTTCTTACATTGTTGTCTAGTGTGCCAAGCAGCTTTTCTAAATCATCATTACGGCAGTCTTACTGATGCGTTTTATCGCACGGCCGCTGTATGTCCTGTCTGTGTGCACCTCAGAGCGCTGTCCTGGCCTCCTTACAAATACTACAAAGACAGGGTGGCGTTAGCCTATTCCTTGGTGAACTTACCTGTCTATTATAACACATATTTCATCTGTTGAATGAGTTTACGCTGGAGCTTGGGTAGTGATAATCATTTATTTGTCCACTTTGGGACATAAATAAAAGCCGGTGGCTGGTTCCGACACTTTGCTGACTGTGCAGCTCACTGGCGCATATTTAACAAATGTATCAAGGCGAGAATTGCGCATTTATCGTTTTGCAATTACCCACGATGATTATTTGATTTCAAATTTTGACATTTATGGTCACTAAGTATGCATCGTGGTCATTTAATTGACTTGTCCACTTAGATCACTTGTAGTCCAGAATGTCTCTACCTGCACCATACTACATACAAATATTGAACTTAAAAGCATCTTACTCGCGCCGTAAGAGAAATGCAGTGGTATTGTTTGACTCAAGGCCGATGTAAGAGATCATTAATAACACATTATTAATGGCGAATCAGCATTTCAGTTTTTTGCAGCTAAAATCTGGAACAGTCTCCCCGAAGATGTGAGACAGGCCTCCACTCTGACAATGTTTAAATCCAGGCTAAAAACAGTTCTCTTTAGATGTGCATACGACTGAAAGATCTATCTGCACTCTTCTCTTTTAAAGCAATTTATTTTAAAATGATTTTAAAATGATTCTGTGTGTCTTTTTGTGTTTTGTGATTTTAATGCAACTTTTCCTGTTTATGTAAAGCACTTTGAATTGCCCTGTGTACGAATTGTGCTCTACAAATAAACTTGCCTTGCCTTGCCATTAACGTACGCTTGAGGAACACTTAAGGCCAGCGTAGGACATATGAGGTGGAGTGAAGTTTTGGCCGCATAAACACTGTGCGTTGTGCTTGGGGCATTTGTCAGGCATCGCAGGAAGAGGGGTCGGCTAATTCGTAGAAAATCTTCAACAAGATTGTCTATGTCTAGGAACATAAGAACGGTCTACGAACACTAAATTTTTGTAAGGCGGCCTCAAGAACGACGTAAGAAATTAGCAACAAATCATTCGTAGCCTGTTTGTGGCCTGTTCGCAGCCGTTCGTACGGGTCATTGTGTCCAAGGCTTTATGTCTCTGTTGGAGAAAAATTAATTTTAAGAAAACAGCCTTTGAAGTTACAATGTCCCAGAGAAATCTATGGATGAAGTGGATTAAATTAAATAATATCTTTAGGAGCAGATTGAACACCTTTATTGTTTCCACATGACAGCCGTTATGTTGAGAGAGCAAACTGAAAAAAAAAGTGGGTTTTGCTTGTAGTGTCTCGCTTCAACCTGAAAATTGTACAAGTCGTTTAGTAAAGTACTTATGAACTTACAGGTGCCATAGATGATTTTTAAAATGTGAAAAACTAAAGTCGTTAATTTTAAACTCTCTAAATTGAGTTTATCAGCGCTTTTCAAAACTCACTGAAGCCAGGGGCTGTCTTGCTGTCACGGTAAAGCCAACAAACATTAGCATACTAACAGTGCACTTACTTCCTGCTTTGCGGAGAATAAACGCACACAAAAACAAATGGTACAGCCCTTTTAATAACGTGTCTAAATTCAAAAGCAGCATATTACTTTGGTAACTACTTGTGCTGTTTACCTAAATGCTACTGATTTAATTTTACTGTCCAATCGCTTGAACCTAAGCCAAGTTTTGGCTCTCTAGGATTTCCGCAATATCATCTGAGTATTGTAACTGGAATTATGAAAAATATATTGACATGTTCAGTTTGGCAATATCACACTGGCTAATACAGAGAGCAATATGAAGTGAATATGAGAGGTTTTAATGTTTTTCTAATTCCCTTTGGTGATAGTGCTTTTGTTAAAACCAGTGGACTCTTTTATTCATTTTTTTACTTTTTATCCACATCTGATAAAAGTAAACTGTCAAGCTGCTGGACATGTTAAATATGAAAAGAAAGCTACCCATTAGCCCATTTATTTTCAGTCAAAACAATTATTCTGGGATAAATGTGTCAGTTTTTTACTCCTAAAGCACAAGTTTAAAATTACAGTAAAATTCAAAAAATTTTATATGGATTCCGCCTGGACTTTTTTACTTTTCCCTAAAACTAATTTGTAGTTAAATTACCTTCAGCTTTGAAAGAGGAATCGTCAAAACCCACCAAATGGCACCCTCTGGGAGCTAGTGCCTCTCGCGGCCCCCTTCGGACCCCTCAAACGGGGCGTCCAGCTCAGTGTCGTACCGCGCTAATGGAAACATGACGATTGTCTGTGAGTTGCTAGTGCCTTGAAATCTGAATGTGCTTTGTTAACAGCTGGAAGCGCATGTATTTTGAGTGTAGGTGTTGCAGGTCTTTGGACATAACATCCTGCATACTGTTGTTTCTAGGGCCGTCCTGTTAGTTTAGCTCGCTGTCAAGGTTGAAAAGATTGTTATATCCAAAAGTGAGTTTGATTGAATGAGGTTTTTATCCCAAGTACTGTATGTATACTAGAGTCGGGGCCAAGTTTACGTTCTAGAATGTGATGATATCATAACCTCAGGAGCAGCTTTTCCATTGGATTGCGTTGGACTTTGCCATAAAATATCTCAAAGGTAAATTCACAAATATTGAACCTGATAAATACTACAAAATGACAATTGTCTACTGTTAATTTCCTCCTGTATCTCATCTGTGAACCGAATCAACAACTTTAGGCCCATTGTCAATAAAGTATTCTCAGAAACTGAGGGCCCATCAAACCTTAACAACCTAACCTGTTAACAAATAAAACTAGTAAATAATTTGCAATTAGTGTATTTTCTTTTTGTAATACAACATTTCGAGATCGAGACTGTTCTTGTAGTTACTGCAAAAACAAATAGTACTGTATCTACACAGAAGGTCTATAAATTGGCAAGTTATTGTTAGGTGGATGCAGAAATTATAGGGTGTTTATTCAAGTAAAAGTGGATGAAAAAAGAACGATAACTGAATTTGTGGGTATAAATAAAATATTCTAAATTATAGGGGCCCAGCGAGAAGGTTTGTACCTGGGGCCCAGAATTTTGTGCTACGCCCCTGACAACATTTGCATACTGTATGTCCTTCTGCTGCCCATGTCCAACCAGGAATGATACACTTTAAACTGTCAAACTACAGAAAACTAAGAGATTTTAAGCCAAATCTTAAATATAACTATGTTGACTATGTTTTAGTGAAATGAGTAGTATAACCACAAAATGAATTCTGACAGTAAGAGTGTATTACCCCAATGATTGCGCTCTGGTGTGAAATCTACCTGTGTGCTCACCGCGGTTTGAGTTCACTCTTTGCAGGCGATCAGGAAGGCCCAGCCCTCCAGCCAATCAGCAGCAGCGCGGGATCAGGACTGACAGAGCAGCAGGAGCACCCACGCCCGATCCTCCGTCACATCTGAAGGAAATGTGTTCAAATCTGGATCACAATAAAATGGAAAAATGGATTTAGTTTAGGATGTGTTAAAGGTGCACTATGTAATATTTGTGGTAGAAGGTCTGCAGTGATCATTCATTATTAAAGGCAGATGAAATGAATTTAGGCAAAGATTTAGGCCTCTATACGATTAAATCTAAAAACATTAAAAAAGATTTATCCATCAGAAAATGTCTATATACATGATGAAAATAAGAGCAGTCTGTACATACTATGTTTTGCAAATACATTCAACAAAGTACTTTTGTGGAAAACGTACACATATTACGTTTTGCAAATGCGTTCAATATGTACGTTTGTGAAAAATATGAATGGATTTTTACGTTTTGTCAATTAGGGTTAAAAGTCTGCACTGAGGTTATGGTTTATTACTGATAATCTGTAACATGTACATTTTTATTGAAGCTTTCTTATGTACGATTATTTGCAAAACAGGAAATGTGTACATTTTTCCATTGGACGTTACTCATGCAGCTGTAATTTCAAACATCATCACGTAAAATGTGTAATGCATTTTTGACCTTAATAAAAATGTACAATAGCTACATTACAAAAACATACACATAATTATGCGTACGTTTTTTCTAGAGACTGGGCTGGCCAATCAGAAGCTGACATTCAGAAATTTATTTTCCATCCTAGGCGTGTATTGGATTTATTGAATCTAGATGTTAAAAGCCGCGAGATCCAATCATCTAAAAAGTAAAAGAGCAAGTTTTTCCAATACATACATTCCCATTGTTTAAATTCACTTTTTGAATATTGCAAAAAGGGCATCTGGAGGCTACAAAGACCCAAACACCAAAGCGATTAACTTCTTAAATAATCCAATTCAATTTGTTTTTGTAAGTTCCCAATATCACAGTAGCAGCTGCTAAACATTAGTCATTAGTCAATGGAATTTAAAGAGATAAAGACCAAGAAAACGAGGGGAGGACTAGGGAGAGAAAAAAAGCAGGCTACATTCACAATCACCAACAATATTTGAAATAATCCAATCCAATTTTCTTTGTGTAGCACATTTTTGTCAACACAAGGTTTTCCAGAAGTAATCAATTCAAATCACATAAATTGCATAAATAATATAAAAATAATTTTAAAAAGCCAATCAAATCAACAATAAAAAATAATAATAAAATTACCAATAGATAGCAATACAACAATCATGTAATGTACTTGCACTTTAGTTGGTTGTATGTTATAGGCTATTTTACTCCTCATCTTAATAAGGGCTGACTAATTTAACAAATTATGATTATTTTATTTTATGTACTGTATTTAAAGAGCATATTTATACATAGATATTCATTTTACATTTTAACTTTGTGCTAATGGTCTTTTGGTCGGACACATGCACCGGAGCATGTGGCCCCCTCCTCACTGGTGGTGACCCTGAATATTTGCTTAGATTGTTTATGCCACGAGCCGGCCCTGATTACAAAGTAGTTTAACGTATTCTCCTCATTCTGCTTCCCAATGGAACAGTCACATGACAGTTGTTCTGACATGATAAAAAGCGGAAGATGTCTTGTTTTGGCGTTGATTATTGCAATAAAAAGTCTTGAAATGCAGCATTAAAGAAATTTGACCCGAGGAGCCAAATCAAGCCCTCCAAGGAATGTGATCTGACCCTCAACCCACCTTCCAATCTGATGTTGAGTGTTTAAGTTTTAGACCTGGTTTAGACCTGTTTTTTGCTGGTTTAGTGCTGATTGAGTCCTGGTTTTAGACCTGATTTCGTCCTGATTTGGACCCATGTTTAGCCCTTGTTTTAGACCTGGTTTAGTCCTGCTGATTTTTAGTCCTGGTTTGGTTTTAGACCTGGTTTAGTCCTGATTTTAGTCCTGGTTGGTTTTAGACCTGGTTTTAGTCCTGATTTTTAGTACTGTTTGGTTTAGACCTGGTTTTTGCTGGTTTTGAGTGCTGATTAAGTCCTGGTTTAGAACCTGATTTCGTCCTGATTTGGACCTGTTTAGCCCTTTGTTTAGAACCTGGTTTTAGTCCTGATTTTAGTACTGTTTGGTTTTAGACCTGGGTTTAGATCCGGGTGTCCTGGATTAAAGTGCTGGTTTTGAGACCTGATTTAGTCCTAGTTTTAGTGTTCAGTTCTGCAGATCTTGTCACAGCTTTTAAGTAATTCTACGTATTTCAAAAGCGCTGGACATGTGTTCTACAACAATTACCGACAATTATTCATCTTTACAGGTAAATAAATAAGTACTACTTTCTACCATCTTTTCTCAATGATCTCAAAGCGTTGCAGAAAAGTTGTCCCCTGAGGGCGATTGAACTCCACAGATGAATGTCGCCCCATATCGGCTTTCTTCGGTAATACCCTGGATGCCCACTTGCAGCGCACTTTTCCCATAGCTGAGGCTGTATCTGCTCCATCGCATTGAATAATCTTGGGATGCGTCTTTATATGATAAACTCGGGACTTTCTTCTCGCTGGAGGTACAGAAGGGGTTGGAAAAAGACTTTGCATATACTGTAGTCTATTATGCATTCCAAAGGTGGCTTAATGACCCGGCATAGCGTCTTAAGAGGAAATTCAACGGTGATATTTTCTCCTACTACGCCGACAACTTTTCTTCATATCCACGGTAGAGTTTATCTTATCAGTGGAAGTATCTGTAAAAAGTCAGAAACAACGGAAATTCGCAAGTACAAATGCTGCTTTTTTCAACAAAGACACTCACAAAAAGTACTATTTATTGTTATAGTGCGGTGGTCAACAGATGGTGCACGATCTGCTACTGATATTGTAATAAATATTTAAAAAGTAGGTCAGATTTAATTTGTTTTCCCATATATTGCATCCACGTGACATCCCACAACATTGTTCAAAATTATGTGGCTGTCAGATTGCACATTTGTTGATCTGACTGTATCGTAATTACTGCAACTATCTACATGAAGCATAAATGTTATGCCACAACAGTAGAATTAGTGTTAGCACTGACACACA